>NW_012194504.1:27998-54721 GCF_000504015.1 Erythranthe guttata
AATATATATATATATATATATATATATATATATATATATATATATATATATATATATATATATATATATATATATATATATATATATTTGAGGGCCCATTGGGCCGGCCCATTTAGGTATATCATTAAGCCCCCCAACTCTCAATTCGAGATGGGGACGTGTGTAGAGGGATCCGGGTCGTGTCGAGAGTTAATTGCGGCTGTGAATGAATTCCTTAATTTAAATATGGGATAATTGTATTTATTTGGCAGCGAGGAATATATTTAAGGGTTTTAAATATTTTACCAGGGCAAGATAAATAGACTCCTTTTGCGGTGGAAAGAATTAAACTTCAACTCTTGCAATAAATATGGGTATGTTCTTTGAACTCTAGGTCTTCTTCTGTGCTATTCTTCTCTTGAAATTTTTTTTGTGGTAGAGTAGAAATTTTTTGTTTCTTGATTGTTTCGTCGGAGAAAATTATTTTTCATGTCGAACCCGGGTAAGTCGAAGTCTTTACGAATTAAACTTCGAGATCCGGTTGAAGGGGGTGAGAAAACTTTTGGTACGGTGGGTATGGAACGCAAGAAGGTAGTAGTATCGGGTGCGGAAATCGGACCGTCGTCGGCTATAACCCCGAATGAGGTGGAGAGGGGGGTAGTTGGCCGGGTGGCTGGAGCCGTGGGCTTGAGCCGCGCCGCTGGCCTTCTGGATGTGTGTATTGGCGTGCTCCCCGAGGAACCTCCAGAGCCGAGCCGAGCTGCAGAGTCGGAGGCTGGATCGGAGTCCGAGGCAAGGAGAGAGAAGGATGGTGTAGGGCCTCGTGTGCAGGGCGCGTTGAGCGGGATTCCACGCGCGCGTCTGATTGGTGCGTGCGTGGACGCGCGCGCTAGGAGGGGAATGGGGTCGGTGGCTGACGCGCGCGCTGCCCAATAAGGGAGCGCGTGTGCGCGCGTCGCAGGGAGGGGAGGGCAGGCCGGCTGACGCGCGTGTGCGCGCGTCGCAAGTAGAGGAGGGGGCGCGTGAACGTGCTGTTGCTGTTGGTGTTTGCGCGCGTGGGAGGTCGTCGCTGGATGCGACGCGCGCGCGTGAGAGCGCGTTAGGGTCCCTTTTTCAGCGCGGTTCGCGCGAGCGGGTCGGGCAAAATGAGGAGCGAATCGATGTCAAAGATAGTGTAAATGTTCGGAGTTCCGTGAGGCGAAAAATCATTGAATCTTGGAGTGACGATGTAGAAACGAGTATTCACGTTAGTGAGCAAGTAGATGGAGTTGTGGCTAGTAGGCGTTATTCTCGACGCCAAATCGTGGATTTTGGGAGCGATAGTGACGATTCTAATCAAGCCCCTGTGGCGAGTGATTATGCTGTGCCAAGTACTGAAGTTGAGCCGACGGATGAAGAGGGGGAGGAAGATGATATTCCGCCGGGTGATGTTGAGGTTGATACGAGGAGGCAAAAGAAAAAGAAGCCAATTAATTTGGACTTAGTTAATTTTGATAGTGTGTTGACGGAATAGCACTTGCACTCTATTCGTCGTTTATCTGGAGCGCCAAGTAATGTCGAGTTGTTGTTGCCTCAGAAGGGCGACCGTTTGTACTCGCCACCCGATGGGTTTCATACGGTATTTTTGACGTACTTGACGTGTACATCTCAGATTACACCGCATCCGACCTTGTTGAAGGTTTGTGAGGAATTCAAGATAGGGTACAGTCAGTTAACTCCGACTGCAATTCTTATGTTCGAGGCGTTTCACCATAGGGTGTCTCTAGTGGGTTTGCCTGTGACTGTGAGTTTGTTCAAGGCGTTATTTACGCTACATCGGCCCAATAAAGGGCCTTTCTTTTGTTTTCATCCTCGCGTTCCCTATCAATTTGTGAAGAGTGTGAAGTTATCTTTGGGGGAATGGAAGACCCATTTTTTTTATGTGAAGGCTCCCACTTTCGACGTCCCCGTAGTTTGGAACCCTACGTGCGAGAGTTTCAAGATAACTGCGAATATGGTGAAGAGGATAGAAGAATCTAGGTTGTGTGATGTGGAATTTGACCCGAGGGTTTTGATTCCAAAGGCGAAGGGTCACCACCGTATATCCTTTGAGTGATTGATTTTTTCGCTTTTTTTTTTTTTTTTGTAGTTCTTTGGATGTTATACCCCATGTCTCTTATGTGTTTGTTATCTTTTGTAGATGGGGGTATCACCTTTGCGGCACTTCGAGCTAAGGCGAATGGGACGTCGAAGAAGGCATCGAAGAAGGTTCCCGCTCCGCTGGGAGGTTCTTCGGGCGGTTTGCCTCGTGAGACGGTCCATGTAGAAACTCCTCGAGTGATTGAAGATGACCGTAGCAGTGCTGGTGAAGTGGAGTGGCGTCCGCTTACGAGAGATCGTGGCAAGGGAAAAATGGTGGATTCTGAGTATGTGGCCATACCTAAGCGTCCACGGGTAGAGCCCGAGGAGACCTATGCTTTCCATGGTGGGGCGGGGAAACAGTTGTTTACCTATGGCGTGAATCGCGAAGGTAAGGAGTCGTATTGGGATGTGTCGGACCATGATCTACCGATGTTGAGTACCGAGGGGTTCGTTCGGGAGTATGACCGTGCTCGTATGTCAGTTAAGGGCCCTTCTCATATGTTGGAGTTAGCTGGTGGGGACCTTTGCCGGGTGAGTACTTGTTTATTTAAAACAAGATTTTTTGTTTACTTCCTCTCTTTTTTGTGTTAAGAATTATTTCTATTTTTTTTTTTTTAGTTAGTATCGACTTGGAGATATCTCATGGAGCACGGTAGGAACGTAGAAGCTAGGAAAGAAGAAGAGCGGGCTCGAAGTCAGGCGCGTGAGGACGAACTTCTAATCCAATTGGAGATAGCGCGGTCCGATCTTTCTCACCGGTCGGAAGAACTTGCCCAGAGGACAGAGGAGCTTGCTCAGAGGACAGAGGAGCTCGAGGTTGTCCGAGGTGATGCGAAGACATATAGGGATGATGTTCATAAGTTGAACGAGTGCTATGACCAGCTGAAGGAGAAATACGAAGTTGAGAAGGCGACGGGGAAGAGGTTCCTCGCGACGTTAGGTGGTGCGGCTTATAGGGAGTCCATCGGGGAGGAAACCAAGCTTAGCTTCCGAGGTAGTGATGAGTGTGCTGCTATGATTGCGGAGCATGCTTTGCCTGTGGTTTATAAGCCATTAGTTCGTGCTTGTCACAAATATCTTCGTGATGCGGGTGGTATCAGTGAGAAGGTTATTCGCGGGATGGAAGCTGGTATATCCGATGAAGAGGAGGATGAAGTCGATGTCAACGGAACGGGCACAGAGCTCGTGGATGACATGGTTGCTGATGATCCCTCTGTGGGAGCGTCTTCCGCCCGTGATGGGGGAGTTTAGATATTTTTGCTAGGATAGTTAGACTTCTTTTTTATATATTATTGGTATGGATTTCTTAATTTATCTTTATCGCTGATGTAGATGGGTATGTCCACTACTGTTTCGTTTGAATTTCTTCCTTGTTTGACATTTGAAGTTTTGATATTTAGTTATTTCTTTTGACATTGTCAAGATTTTTTGGGTCTCTTATGCGTATTAACATTTAGCATTGTACGCGATATACTTGAGGAGGGGATCAGTCTCCCAAGGTTTTTGTTAAGGGTCGTGCCCTTTGTTTGGACCACTTGGGTCTAAAATATATTTGTCCGTGGCCACGTTTTAAAAGTAGCACCTCGTGAAACAGCTAAAGGGACTTAGATAATCCAGCTGGCGAGGCTATACGGATTATCTAAATCTCTCTAAGTGTTTGTAGGGTGGTATTGAATTGAACTCATGGTAAGAGGTAATTTGTATAGATGTAAAGGCGCAGATATTAAAGCGAAAAGTATGATTTATTCAATGATAGCAAAGGAGAATTGTTACAGGCCTATGTGAGGCGAATATAAGTAAATAAGTAATGCGATAGGCCTACGCGAGGCGAAGGTAAGTAACTATTGCTAAAGCAAATAAATTGACTTGATAAAAAATTCTTCTGAGTGATTGTACTACACTTGTTCTTCTTCCACGTCGTCCTTGTGCTCGTTCGTTTTGCTGTGCTGATGGTAGGCTGAATTCCTTTGGCGTCTCTATGCCTGTCAGGTATAATTGAGGAAAAAGGAATTTTGTTTAAGCATTTGTATCGAAGACTTAGTAATTGAAGCTGGGGTGATGTGCACTGCAAATTCACGTACCCTAATACGGGGATGGTTTTTCTTCCTCGCACTTCGAGATATGAAATCAACTCGTGAGTTGCTATGATTTGATGTGTGATCGTGCCTGTTAGATGGAATGATTTTGTCACGTTAGTAAGAGTAAACAAGAGCATGCGTGTGTTGTAGTCTAGTGGAAGTATTGTTACCCTTGGCGATGTGGTATGGGGTGTCTTCGCTCTTTGGGCCATTGATTGAGCAATATGCATCCTCTCGTAATTGACTCTCACTCTGTAATAAGATGGTGAGATGTGAATACGAATTGCTGATGTAAGTAAATTTACTAGCCCCCCAGTTTAGGTAGGACGTTCACGCACCTCGTTATGTAGTAGAAAGTTTCCAAAGCATGTAGAGACGGTTTTGCGAGACGAGTGACGTGGAAGACCGCGGAGCCTGCATGGGTAATATTTTGTAAGTAATTTTCATATAGGGGGGTATAGGTGGTGACTTCACCGGATCTTAATTTAGGTAGATGTATACCTTAAGCGTATAACCGTTTGAGGTTCCCTATATGCCACGTTCTGGGTATAGGGCGTCCGTCATTGGTCTCGAGGCGATATGCTCCAGTGTTGACCACTTTGGTGATTTTATATGGTCCTTCCCACTTTGGATCGAGTTTTCCGATGGGGTGAGAAGCTTCGAATTTTCGGAGGACTAAATCTCCAACTTGAAAGGATCGAGGGCGGACCTTTGAGTTATAGGCCTTGGCCATGCGTGATTTATACATCTGTTGTCGGATGTATGCAATCTCACGTCGCTCATCTACGAGGTATAGGCTTCCCCGCATAGCTTCTTCATTAGCTACTGGATCATAGTTGGTGATTCGCCAAGATGGTTCTCCGATTTCGACGGGTGCGATAGCCTCTGTTCTGAAAGCTAGATTGAAGGGCGACTCTCCGGTTGCTGCTCGTGGGGTTGTGCGATAAGCCCATAGTGCGTTAGGCAATTCTTCCACCCACTTCCCTTTGGCACTTCCAAGCCTTGTTTTAAGGTGTTGGAGTATGGTGCGATTCGTGACCTCCGTCTGGCCGTTAGCTTGTGGATTGGCTACGGATGTCAAGAATTGTTTGATGTCCAAGCCGAGGCACCAATTCTTTACTTTGTCACCACAAAATTGGGTTCCGTTATCTTAGATAATGGAACGTGGGATCCCAAAGCAACACACTATGTTCTTCCATACGAATTGGATGACTTCTTCTTCTCGGATGCGTGCTAAGGGTTCCGCCTCCACCCATTTGGTGAAGTAATCCACTGCTACAATGAGGTATTTGCATCCTCCTGTGGCGGGCGGGAATGGTCCAACTAAATCCATTCCCCATTGGGCGAAAGGGATGGGGCTGTCAATTGGTTGCATTAATGCTGCTGGCAGGTGAGGAATATTGGCATGCTCTTGGCAAGGCTTACACCTCCGGACTAATCTTTTCGCGTCTTCATGCATCGTTGGCCAATAGTAGCCTTGCCTCAGTAGTTTGAGAGCTAAGGTTCCCCCGCTCAAGTGATTGCCGCAGATGCCTTCGTGTACTTCTCTAAGTACGTAATCCGCTGTGGTCGGGTCGAGGCACTTGAGATAGGGGAATGAGAACCCTCGTTTGTATAATTCTTCTCCCACTATGACGAAGCGAGCGGCTCTCGTCTTTAACTTTCGTGCTTCGGTGGGATCCGTTGGAAGTTCTCCCTTCTTGAGATACTTCAGGATTTGAGTGAACCAGCATGGTTCGTCCTCCTCGGTGTACTGTACTTCAGTGGGTGAAGTTATCTCCGGTTGAGGTGAGGTGAGGAGTGTCACCTTCCGACTTCCGATGCTAGCCATGGAACTTCCAAGCCTAGCTAATTTGTCAGCGTGGACGTTATTGGAGCGAGGTACTTGTCTTATCTCGTAGCTCTCGAATTTAGATAAGAGAGTGTGCGCGAGAGCTAAGTATTTGGCCATGGTGTCTTCTTTAGCCTCGTAAGCTCCGAGTACTTGGTTGACGATGAGCTGAGAGTCACTTTGGATTAGGAGCTTACGGGCTCCGGCAGCTAGGGCGAGGCATATTCCGGCTATTAGTGCTTCATACTCAGCGACGTTGTTCGAGGCTGTGAATTCGAAGCGTTGAGCATACTCGAATTTGTCTCCGTCGGGTTTCGTTAATACGATGCCCGCTCCACCTCTTATGGCAGTGGAAGATCCATCGACGCTGACGGACCAAGTAGGTAGAGAGGTGATTTCTTCTACTAAGGTCATTTCGACTAGAAAGTCAGCCAATACTTGCGCTTTGATAGCTGGGCGGGGTTTGAATTCCACTCCATATTCACTTAGCTCTATCGCCCATTTTGCTAATCGCCCGGATGTTTCGGGACTCCTTAGTATTTGCTTCAGTGGATAATTGGTGAGAACCACCACTTGATGTGACTAGAAGTAAGGTCGAAGCTTCCGGGCTGCGTTGATGAGGGCGAGAGCGAGCTTCTCCATATTGGTATAGCGTTGCTCGGCTCCTTGAAGAACGCGACTTATGTAGTATATGGGTTGGTGACCTTTTCCTACATCTCGGATGAGGACTGCGCTGATGGCATCGGCTGAGATAGCTAAGTATAGTAGGAGGGTGTCTCCGGGCTGAGGTTTTGTGAGCAGGGGTGGGGATGCGAGATATGACTTCAGCTCAAGGAATGCTTTTTGACATGCATCATCCTACTCAAATTTATTTCCTCCCCTTAAAATCTTGAAAAAGGGGAGGGCCTTGTCTGCGGATCTAGAAATGAATCTATTCAAAGACGCCAAACATCCGTTAAGCTGTTGGACTTTCTTGATAGATGTTGGTGGAGGCATGGAGGTGATTGCTTCGATTTTTGCCGGATTAGCTTCGATTCACCGCTGCAAAATCATGTATCCCAAAAATTTGCCACCCCGAACTCCGAATGAACATTTATGGGGGTTGAGTTTCATTTTATATTTTCGCAGGGTGGCGAAACACTGATCCAAATCGGTCAAGTGATCCGAGACCTTTACACTTTTGACGAGCATGTCGTCGATGTACACCTCCATATTCTTACCGATCTGATCTGCGAACATTGCGTTCACTAGACGCTGGTAGGTGGCTCCTGCGTTTTTTAACCCGAAAGGAATGACTTGATAGCAGTAGATGCCTTGGTCAGTGATGAAACTAGCCCTCTCTTGATCTTCTGGTGCAAGTAAGATCTGGTTGTATCCTTGGTATGCATCGAGGAAGCTGAGGAGTTCGCACCCCGAGGTCGAATCAATGAGCTGATCGATTTTGGGTAGAGGAAATGGGTCCTTAGGACAGGCTTTGTTGAGGTCAGTGAAGTCTACGCATAATCTCCACTTGCCACCCGGCTTGGGAACGAGTACTATGTTCGACAGCCATTCAGGATACTGAACTGGTAGTATGTGGCCCGCTTCAAGGAGTTTTGTCACTTCCGCTTTGATATGTTTGTTGCGTTCGGGACCAAATGTCCGTTTCCTTTGTTTGACTGGCTTCAACCTCTTGTCGACGTTGAGCCGATGTAGAGCTACCTGAGGAGGAATGCCCGACAAATCTTGGGCTTTCCATGCGAACACATCTCCATTGTGTCGCAGGAAGTTGATTAGATGCTGCTCTGTGGTTGGATCTAAATCAGATCCTATTCGTATGAACTTGGAAGTATCTCCTGGAGTGACCTCTATGAGCTTAAGCTCTTCGACGGCTGCTAGCTTGATGCTGTCATTTGGTACACTGATGAGGATTTCTTTATTATCCTCAATGATCGCGTTGACCCACTTTCGTTTGTCGGATTTTTGGGTGTCGTCTCCCCTTCTGGGTGGTTTAGGCTTCTTGGAAGGTTCTCGTAGGGCCCTTGCATAGCACTCTCGGGCGAGACGTCTATCTCCAAGTACTTCCCCCATTCCATAGGGAGTAGGGAACTTCCACTTCTGATGGTAGGAGGAAGGCACTGATTTGAATGTATGGATTACTGGCCTCCCTAGAATGATGTTGTAGGGGGATGGCTTGTCGACGACGAGGAATTTGATTAGTTTTGTGATTCGACAAGGGTCTTCCCCTAGAGAAACGGGCAGCTCAACTTCTCCTATGGACAAAATGCCTTCTCCTGTGAATCCTTTCAGGGGTGTGGAGATGGGATTAAACCGGGCATTATCTATGCCCAGCTGCTTAAAAGCGTGGAGGTACATGATGTCAGCTGAGCTCCCACCGTCCACTAATATCTTCTTGACCAAGAAGTTGGCCACCGTTGTTGTTACTACCAACGCATCGACATGATCTTCATCAGGACCTTCAAGGTCGGAGGATTTGAAGACTATGCTATGATCAGGTCTTCGTATTTGATAGATGCGTGCGGATGGAGAAGCACGTTCTTGATTCATGCGTGCTGATCGAGCGAGGGTGCGTCTTGCTTTTTGTGAATCGCCACCCGCCGGTCCTTCGGAGATAAAGGAGATGATTCCCCGGGTAGGTTGGTTATCGTTGTTATCTGGGTCACGTCGATGACCTCCATCCTCTCGCCTTCGCTCTTGATCTCGATTATTATCTCGGCGTGGAGGATCATCATGGCGCTTATTTCGAGGCTTATCAATGTATTCGCCTAAATGGCCCTGTTTGATCAGCCTCTCAACCGCCACTTTGAGTTGTGCACATTCCTCCGTAGTATGCCCTCTGTCCTTATGGAATCGACAATAACGATCCGACTTTTCTCGCTTTGCATTTGGCTGCATAGGACGTGGAGGCTCTGCTAAACCTTTCTGTTCTATCACTTGAAGGATTTCAGGGAGGCGAGCATTTAGCGGAGTGAACCTATTGTAGGAGGAAGAGGGTTGGCCTTGAGGTGGAAGCGGTGGACGTCGATCATCGCGCCTCCTATTGTCCAGACGGTCATCTTCCATTTTCCTTTTAGGAGGAGCATGGGTAGAGGCTTCCTCTATCCGGACGTATTTTTCGGCTCGATTCAGCAACTCCTCTAGGTTGCCTGGGGGTCTTCCGGCAATAGATTCCTTGAATCTACCCGGTTTCAAGTTCTGCTGCATAATCCCGGAGAGCATGTCTTGCCCTACACTGGGGACTTTATGGATGGCTTCTACAAAACGCTTAATGTAGTTGCGGAGTGTTTCGTTATCTCTCTGTACTACAGAGAAAAGATTAGCTGGGGTCTTGGCATATTGTTTGTTGATGGCGAATTGGTTGGTGAACCGGGTTGACAACCGAGCGAAGGTGTCAATCGACCCTATGGGTAGAGAGTTGAACCAATTCATTGCCCTCTTGGAGAGAGTGATGCGGAACATTTTGCACATCGCAGCATCCGTCGGGCCATATAAATCCGCCATGGCACTGAATTTCTCTATATGCTCCTGTGGGTCGGTGGTCCCTTCAAATTGAGGTAACCCAGAGATCTTTACTCCTTGAGATAATACCTCGTTGAGAAAGTCTATGGTGAAGGGACTGCGTCTTGTTGGGACAGGCATTATTTCACCCATTAGATTATTTGGTTGGGGGAAAAGATTTTGGCGAGACATTCTGCTGTTTACCTCGCCTTCTCCCTCATTAAAGAGAGGGACTCTCTGTGGTGACGCATTCCCCCGTAGGGGTGAGCGCCGACGCTGCTGTCTGGGTTGTGCCCCTCTGTGATTAGTAGATAGCTGCACTCGGGACCGTGGGTCCGAGGTAGAGGAGGAGACACTTATTTGATTCTGGATTGGCGGTGGGGCCACAGGTGGCGCTATAGGTGGAGCTGGCGCTGGTATCGCATTGGGAGCGTTTGCTCCCATCGTGGCGATGTATTGAGTTACGGCCTCTGTGGCGGCACGAGTTGAGGCTTCTGCTATCATGCGTTGGAGCGCGTCCTCGGTTATTTGAACCGTTCGAGGAGCAAGGAGTGGTGGATCGGCGAGTGGTGGGTCCCGATGAGGGATCACCTGAACCTCGCGAGGTGGATCTGCAGCACGTGGAGGAGCTGGCTCCGCGGCCCGTGGAGGGAGTGGCTCCGCGGCACGTGGAGGAGGTGGCTCCACGGCACGTGGGGGAGGTGGCATGCCAGATCCTCCACGGACTGGGAGGTTATTAGCTGTGTCATTTTCTCTCCGAGCTGACACCTCAGGAGGATCTTGTTGGCTACGTGATCTGGTTTGCATCGTTCCCACAGACGACGCCAAAATGATGATGCTAAAATATAGCTCACCTAGGGTGGTGTAGAAAATGAACTGGGAGAGCAAAGCGGATCAGTAACTTGACAACTTGATGATCCTGAGGTCCCTGCGAAATGAACACACGTGAACTACGCCGGGGGTTGATCCGGCGGAAACCCCTCCGACGCTCAAGTCAGATATACGGATTGTGAAGATGGTAGAGAGAATTGTACTCTAGCTTGTTGATGAATAATGAAAACGTACCTTAACAAATGAGTAAAACATCTATTTGTACATCGGTGACTGGGTTGGGCTTCATTTGTTGGGCCCAAGCCTTACTCTGAAGGCGTTTGGGCTTTCGTGTAGTGGGCCTAATTAGTAGATAAATTTGAGGGCCCATTGGACCGGCCCATTTAGGTATATCAATATATATATAGTTTGAAGGATGATTCGATTTCTTTAAAAAAGAAAACCGAGAATGGGCATCACTCCGGTCTAGTCAACGGTGGCCACATGAATCATACTAAACTATTTTAAACTAAATCAGTGGGCGAACAATGAATTTTTTTATTGCCAAAATTCACTAAAAATTGTCGGACGAGACCGAACATACTACACTAATTAGAAAAGAGGTTGCTATCTGCAACGGAGTTTTTACTTTTTACTAATCGCAATAGCATTTCAATCATATGAAAAAAAAAATTCTTGAAAATTCTCTTCAATCCTCACGAACTCTCTCGAACACCTGCGAATCATCTAACCTTTCGGCATTCAATTCGTCACTTACAACTCTCAATTACAGTAATTTTCACTAAATTACATCGTTTCATCTAGTATCTACGATTATAGTTAAAAGGTTTAAGATTAGGTTAAGGATTTCAAATTTTTTTTTTTTTAATATGAGGTGTTTTCAGGGTCCCGGGCACGAAAACTCCAAGAATTTGAAGGTTTCGTGCTCTGGAACATGAAACCTTCAAATTCTTGGGGTTTTCGTGTTATGTAGCACTTTTTTTTGAAGTTTTCGTGTTGTGGAACACGAAACATTAAAAAACTTTGATGTTTTCGTGCTCTAGAACACAAAGTACTAAAAATCTTGAAGGTTTCCTGCTCCACAACACCAAAACTTTCAAAAAATTCAACCTTTCATGCTCCTGAGCACAAAACCTCCATTTTTATTTTTTTTATAATTATGAATATTATATTTATTTTAATTGTTATTTGAGTTGTACAGATGGTAGCGCAAGGCAGAGGCAATGAGCTTATGGTTGATCCCAGAAAGGGAAAACCCGAGGTTGTGGGTGGTCGACTAGCCCCTCAGGCCTCATCCTATGACTGCATGTGAGCGGCATATGAGAGCACCTGATTTACCTGATGTAGTTGGGACGCCGATAGATGTAGCGGGGTCTCTGAGAGATATAGTTAGGCCTTCTCTGGGGATCCCCTACTATGACGATGATGATCAGCCATAGATGGAGGTTGAGGCGGGACCCGGTCCTGGTGTTCCCGTTTGTGGTCCTGATCCCGATGATCGTCGCTCTCAATATGATTTTGAGTTTATGGCGGGGTCGATTGTGTTAGAGATTGTGTACCCGAACGGTCTCACTGAGCTTCATCAAATTCCGAGTTTTAAATTACATATTGATGCCTACGTTTGGAATGAATTTGTAAGTTTATATATTTTTTAATATTTTTTAATATATGTTTTTAATATATGTTTTTAATATGTATCTAATTTGTAATTGTCACTAGTAGAAAAATATCTTTTTACTACGATTATTAATCGTAATAAAAGGTATCAAATTCGTACTAAAAAGGCCTTTGCTACGCATTTGCTACGAATTTGCCCCGTAGCATATATGGCCGTGACAAAAGCTTTGCTACGTTAAATGGCCGTACCAAATATTTTTTTGCTACTGTAAATCCTAGTATTTATTATGACTTCTAAATTGTTCTGTAGTAAAAAGTACCTTTTATTACGGTTTTTTACCGTAGCAAAAAAATTCGTAGTAATAAGCAAATTTTCTACTAGTGTGTGTTGAAGCGCCTCGGAGATGATGTGAATCTAGGATTAATTCCATACGAAAATTTACTCTTAATCGGCTCAAAGCACACATGTCCCCATAATCGAGCCTAGGGGTGGTAAACTAGCCGAGCGAACTCGTGAGCTCGATAAGCTTGCTCGAAAAAAGCTCGAACTTGGACTCATGTTTTTCGAGCTCGAACTCGAGCTCGCGAGCCTTATTTATTATTTTTTATATATTATTTTTATTTAAATAATTTATAATAATATAAAGTATTGTGTAAATTACACCCACGCCCCTGAGGTATGCTTAAATAAACTTTAAAGTCCATGTGGTATCGATAATTACACTCACTCCCTTGAAACATAGTTAGAAACTCTAATGGGACAATGCATTCGATACGTTATTCCGACATGATTCAAACGGACTATTATTTAGCTAGTGGTGTCGACAACATAGAGTTCGGGGGTGACATGGCTCCCCCTACATTTCTTAAATCACCCATCGCTCTCTATTGTCTCTACCACTTCCTGAAACTAATAGTCCGTTAGAATTCTATCGGAATAACGTGTCCAATGCATTATCCCATTAGAGTTTCTAACAATGTTTCAGGGTTGTGAGTGTAATTTACTCTAAAATATTATAGAAATAAATAAAAATAAAATATAAATATAATAATACGAGCGCCAATCTCGATTTCCAATTTCTGAAACTATAAACCCTAATTTAGTAAACCTGGTAAATCGGGAAACTTCCCAATTTAGAAAGTTCACTAAGAACATCGCCTAGTTCTTTAATTTTCTTATTCTCATTCATAATTCAAAATTATGAATGTTGGACTCAATCATATAGACTTCCAATATTGCAAAGAGTAAACATTTTTATCTTTGACCGTTTATACATTAAATTCGAGTACACAACCAGTGTGACCCTAGATGGGTCAGATGTAAGCTAGTTGTGGGCCCACAACCCTTTGTGGTTTAAACTCTTCCGTAGAGTTATAATTAAGATGAAGCTCATTTCATCTTAATCGCCCAACGAATCAAGATTGACGTCTAGCAACTACTTATCATGATTCCCTAAATACAAATGAAGTGCCTCCAAAAACCGTGTGATATAGTTAACGTACAGTACGATCCCTTCGATACATATGTCCCCATTGAACTAGAGGCATTGTGTAATACCCCACATTTTCGGTAATATATTAGTATTATATTTTACCACCTCTATGTGCAAATTTATTAAATTATAATTTAGAATAATTCTTGTATGATTATTAACTGCGTGAATTATGTGTTTATGTAAATTATGTGATTATGTGAATTGCGTGATTCATGAATTATGTGCTTAGGAAATATTTTGAGATATTATGTCGAAATAAATATTTCTCGAAATTGTAAAATAAATAATTTCCATGTACTAAGATTTTATTCTTGCATGATGAATTTAAATGAGCATTTTGTCATATTTATGCATGCACCAAATTTTAGAAAATAAAACTTCTCATGCATTTTAGGACTATTATTTAGTGGAAAAACTTTAAAAACTTTCCCTTATTTTCTTGAATTTTCGGCCACTAATACACACACAAGAATTTAAAATACTGGTTAATAATTATAAGAAGACAAGCATTAGAACACTTGTACTTTGATGATTGACAACAATACCTAAGTCTAGTCTCCTAATCATTAGCTAGAGTACACTTAACCACTCCCACACTCCAACTTTAGCAAGTCCAAGAGTCACTCTCTTTCTTCCTTTCTCCCTTCATTTTTCGGCAGCTCCACCTCCACCATAGCCACCATTTTCTGAAGCTCAAACCACCCAAGAACCACCACCAGACCTCTTCCAAAATATTGCAAAATCACCCCCACAAAAACATGTATTTCCCTTTCTTCTCCATAGGCTTTGAGCTCTCCAAAAACTCAATAATTATCTCCAATGTCCAAGATCAAAATGCACTCTCCAACTCCACTTTCACTATCTATAAGTTCAAGGTCTCCTTCTATTTCAACAAGTGGAGAATTTTCGGCCAAGCTTAGGAGTAAGCTTCTTCTTCATCTTCTTTTCTTCATTTTTTTTCGAAAGAGCTAAGCTCTTCTTCTTTCAGATTTATTCTTCAAATTATAATCTAACCCTCTATATATTTATGTATTAGAGAGAAAAGAGCTAACAAATCCTTCCCTTTAAGAGTAGAGGTGAGAATTCTTGAATTCTTGCTCAAACATGCAACACCACTATTATTTCGGTTTTTATTTAATTTCTAGGTTGATTCTAGCATATTATGTGGTTATATTTCTTATATGATGATTGCATGTTAGTGTTTTAAAAAGATAAGTTTATTCTTGAAGTTCTATGTTTTTCGAAAATTTGGGGAAAATTGCATAAGTTGCTTATTTGGTCTGATTAGTAGTTTATCTAGTGATTGAATTGTTAATTTGTGAAAATAAATTGAATTTTTGGCTTGGTTATGAAACTTTCTAATTTTTGCTTCTTTAGCTAAGGAAATGGAAAACTAATAAAATAGTAGAATAGAAGTATGGATGTATGTTGATGCATGTGAAATTTGTGTAGAAAATAAATTATTATTTGTGTGTGATGTTTCGAATTTATGGGATAAAAATGCATAAGTTACTTATTTGGTTTAATTAGTGCTTTGCATGTGTTAATCTAGTATTTGATTGTCTATTTATGTTCTTGCATGTTAAGGTCTAGTGCTTTCTAATACAGATTTATAAAGGGATTTAAAAGTGTGTTAAAAGACCCTTGCATGTGAAGATATCTAGTGGAAAGACTTGAAGAAAATGCTAGGATGAAAGTTTTGAACTTTATTCTTGCAAGTTCTTGTAATTAATGAACTTTTGATTGTTTATTGATTGCCTTTGCATGTTTAAGATTTCGGTTATTGCTTGTATTTGTCTATGGATTTTATTTTTATTCCTAAATGACTATGTGAAGAAATGTTTATATGGAACTTTGTTTGTTATGTGATCTTACTTTGACTGTTTATGTGTTCATCATTGGGTGTGAGAATGAGAAAAGGGTAAGTAGATGGGTGCATATGTGTCATAATTTTTAAAAGGTAAACATATGTTGGAAACTCTTTTGAGGTTACGGTAAATAACCGGGGTACGACGAGTCGGTACCGTAGTGCTTAGGGGTGGTTTGATTCCACGTAGATAGGTGGGATCATAAAATATGAGGTTATTTATAACTTAGATTGATTTTTCCAAAAGGATTCCCGATGATTTTTCATGTCATGCATGTCTCATTATGGCATTGAAGATATAGGGTTATAAAAGTGGGAAAATCTCACTCTCTGGTCTTGGGATCATAGGGTTATAAAGGTGGGATATTCTCACTCTATGGTCTTCGATCATATGGTTATAAAAGTTGAAATTTATCTCACTCTATGCGCTTGAAAAAGGAACAACGAAGAACACTGACCAAAAAAAGGGAAGTATATGATTGCTTTAAATTATGTTGTATGTATATGTATAATGAAAATATATGTATATATGTATGTTCTATGTTATGTGTATTCGATATCACTTCAAGTTTCTCATTCAGTCCTGAAAGGATCATATAGGTGTTGCATGTTTGTAGGTATACCCGATTTGGAGTCCGAGGAGTGAAGTTGGAATCGAGCTTGGGAATCGGAAAGAGATCACATGGAGGGGATGTGGTTTGGGTTGGCTTTCAACCTAGCTATGTGGTTTTATTTGTATAATATGCTTGTAAAAACATTTATACGGTTTTAGGTATTTACTATCGATCGCTTCTCTCCGATCGGTGGGAATTATTAAAAGACAATATGTATAATAGTAATTAGCATTACCATCCTTTTGGATATTTAATCGGTAGTCCATAATATTTTGTAAACAAAAGCGAAGTTTACCAACTCTATGAATATACGCTTTTCGGCTAGTAATTTCTCCGTGTTTTGTCTCGATATTTGTAAATTATTTTTATATATTTTATCTGCTTCGGAAATCATAAATTTTTTTGAGTCTTTGAATCTCTCTGTTCTAATTACTGTGATAGATCTTATGCTTGAATTGGATAAGAAATGAATTAGTTATGAATTATGTCTCACCACTGCACTAATATTGGATCAGTCTAGTGTTTTCACTTGATTGAAGTTTTACTCACTCAAATGTCTTGTTTTCACTTGGAATGTATTCTCGACTCGTTTTTATATCTTGGTATAAGATTGGACAGTATTTGAGTCAGTGAAGAATTTATTAGAAAATATCAAATCTCCCTCCCCTGTTCTGGATTATGAATTGAGTGTTTGTGCCATTTTATTTATTTCTCCCAAATCATCAAGTATCTTTCAAAGCTGTATGAGATAAGTGATTCAGACTCA
Source organism: Erythranthe guttata (assembly GCF_000504015.1). The sequence goes on from NW_012194504.1 coordinate 44,697, forward strand.
TGGTATAATGTATGGTAATAATTTAAATTCATTTTCATTAATATTTTAAGAGGAATTAATTTTTGAAGTTGCTCCACTAAATCTGTCCGTATTTTTATTAGGTCCATCATGCCTAGTCATTTTCTAGTCATGCATGTAGTATGTATTTTTGTTAATTAATTTATTAGGTTTTAGTAAAGTGTGATCTCTCTCCCTCTGATTTAAAAGAAAATTTTGGACGTAAATTTATATCCACAATAATCATATAAGAAGAGTAATCGTGAGAGGGGTGTCACACATTGGTTCATCAAGACCTCCTTTATGCTTTAATAATTGTGCGATCGTTCTAAGTGTTGCAATATGTTCGTACATGACTTAGAGAATCACATTCCCTAATCATCACATCGTTAGCTCTGGACAGAGACTTAATGATTACAAACTATAAGAACACACAGGACATCCAGGATTATTCTAGCGATCGAATCCCTGACTTCAATGCACAGACCTCACACTAGATTTCGGACTACATGAACACTGGCCCTTAGGGCGGGTCGGTAGAACTCAGGGATAGGTCACGATACAGCTGGTATTATAGTGAAGTTACGGTGATGTTTGGGTTTTAAGGACTAATGGTGTACAACTATATCATAGAGACCTCTACTCGATAATTAAGAATCAGTTAGAGATCTCTAGGATGAGAGAGTTCAGTGAAATCATCAACTTATGAGCACCCACTTATGTATGCCGATATCACAATACCGTTTACTGATGAGATGCAATACACATACACTAAGTGCTATTCTCCAATGGGAAATGCCGATATCCTCATTGGTGGCGTAATCTTTTGACTAGGAACATGGTTTAGCAGTCATATTACTTAACTAAATATCTCATCTTCCTACTAGATCAAATATAAGTAATTATAATAACTGTAAGGACTATATCTATGCTTATGCAAGGGACAAATATATAAAATGCCAAAATGTATTTCATCGTTAATACGAAAAAATATTATTTATTATAATAATAAACGAAAGACCACAACCACAAGTTGGCTTGTTGGTCACTTACTCTAACAACATTAACACTGGACCTAAACCATGCTTGACATTATTGTGTTTGCTTACTTGATTGAGTTATCTCTGTGTTTAATCACAAAGAAAAACTAGTCATTTAAAAAAAATATCCATAACTAAAAAATATTTAATCAAAGCATGTTGTTATTTATGATAGGTCGAGCCATTCTGATGCATCAATAAAGTCAAGGGAAGTAAATCGTCCAGCCTCTTCATCCGTAAGATTTTTTTAACATTTAACTCTTCCTGCAGTATTTGATCCAGGTCCACTGCACTGATACTCCCCAAAGGTTACACTGTACCATTAAATACCATTTGTATCGAAAAAATAACATCATCACTCATAACAATTTCAGATATATAAAACCACTTATATATGGATGACTTACGATTGTCTAGATGGATCACCCCAGTCAAACCAGCCCTCCGGGTTGACATTGTTTTCCATGTATGTATAGGCAAATAAGGTTGTAGAGAAAGGAGCCCATGCTCTTCCTAGGTACACTATGTCTGAACCTGTCACTCTACAGTTGACAATGGAGAAACCTGTATTTTCCGAACTCGTGCTTCTGTTTTGAGCTGCCACTGCCCCTGTTGCAATTGCATGTAACTCACAACCCTGCATAAATAAGAATCATTAGTATTTGTTTTCATTTTATGTAAAGATATAAAATATTAAAAATATGAACAAAATAAAATTTTAGTGGAGATAGATGTTCCTTACAAAATATCATGATATTTATATTTATATACTTGCTTAAGTCATGTCTACTACTGAGTGGATCCCTTTATGAATTTTGTGTATGGATATACATAGTAGTAGGAATAAGATTGACTGGGATTATACAACCAATCATTTCGTAAAATAAAATTCAATCACAATTAGAGAAGTAGTAGGCTTCTGTAGTTGAAAGGGAAATATTAAAATTTAGGTTTTTTTAACCATAGAAGTTAAACGGTAGTTGGTAAATTGACTATTGTAGTACAATTATTATAGAGGGTCATATATATCATGATTTGTTGAAATTCAAAAATATTTCCAGAGGGAATGACGGATCATGAGAAATGGATCTTTTAAGGTAATCGAAGTTAAATGGATGGTTAAGGTTAGAGACATTGCCTCTAAGGGGGAATCAATTTGATTGTTCTAATAAGACAATGTTTAACAACGCTACAATTAAGTTAATGTGATTGTCCCTTATAAGAAAACTCAACAAACTATGAGAGAATGACAATAAAGATTAATTGAAATATGTAATAACAATGTGACTTGCAGTCTTATCATATAGTCATAAGGTTTGTAAGTGCTTATGACACATAAAATTAATATTTGAGAACAAGTAAACATTAGTGGGCACTATCAAAAGGATATCTTGTATGTCTAGTCATCAAAGTGTTCACTCATTATGAACTCAATTAAGAGCTTATATCATGAGCATAAATGACGTATTTCTGAAATTATAGTAATTATCAAACTATAAAGGGCAACCACAAAATATTTAAATCTAGATATTTTAGAATATTGCTTGCTAACGAAAGAAGTCCATTATGATAATAAGATTACCGTTAATGGTCTTACAATCATAAACTGATTATCTCCTTTGTATTTTGAGATAAATAAGATATTACTTTAATTGATTTTTAGATAACAAAGTTTTTTGTAAAATAAAATTAATAAAGTCGATTATTGTATATGTCACACTAAAGGGCACTTAATTATATAGTCTCATTTCGCATTTAGATAACGCGTGCATAAAGTAAGGTAATATTTGTAGTCTCCAAAGTGGATCAATAATAAAAAAATTCAAAAGGGTCATAAAATAATTAAAGTGAACAAAACTTGTATATGCTCATTTATTGAAAACTATATTTTTTTTGGGGATTGTGTTGTTTATTTCTTATAAATCCATTTTAGTTTATGTAGCTTGTTGATTTATAAGCTGTTTTTTGCATGCACACTCAAAACATTTTTCACAATGGTAACACATTTATTGCAAAGTATGTTATGATTCAAATTCAAGGATTATTTTCCATAAAGTAAGGTACTCTTTCATATTTATCGTTATGCATAATATTATCGCGTAGTCGGTATGTTGCTCTTGAGAATTCATATGTATATTTACGACTAATTTCTACTTAGACTTGCTCTGGATGAATCTGTTCCGGAACTAAAACTCCATTATCCAAAACTTTTAGTAAGTATGTTAGTTTTATATATATAGTAATTAAAAATTACCTTAAAGTAGGAACGACCATCACCAAAGATGAAATCCACAGATCCTTCAATGTAGCAATCTTCGTAATAATGTCTACCCCTATGATCGTAGAGAGTATCTTGTGCCCCCAGAAACTTACAACCTGCAAAAGCGGATGTGTCTCCTGATATTCGTAAAGCCACTCCTTGCATTCCATCCGCTCCTGGTGGAGGAATTGGGGCTGTATTCTGCATAAATATTTAAACCAGTGAGATACGGTCCTTTACTTAATACGGTTATCCTAGGTACGCGCTGAAAACTATGCCATTAAGAGATAAATGGACAGGCAAACATAACATGTATGTTTTAATAAAGTTATTTAAAAGTTTAAATGAACTCTTATCAGTTGCAAATGATATCGTTAAATCTTTATTTTAAAACTTATATGCTCTTAAAAAACATGTTACATGAGCAAGAAAATTTTAAATAATTATTTGTTCAAATTCAAGTAGATTATTTAACATCTCAATAAGATGCTTGAAAAGATCATGAAAAAACTTATTTTTTGAAGGTTTTAGTCTAATTTTCTTTCTAAAACTTCTACCAAATATTTAAATATATTTTAGTGTGTGAGTATATATATAAATGACACGTGGAACAAAATTAAAGCACGTAAAACAAAGATGTAAGACTGCATATTATATATACACACACGTGTGTATATATATATATATATATATATATATATATATATATATATATATATATATATATATAAAGATGGAGAGAGAGTATTAAATGACACATGGAACAAAATTAAAGCACGTAAAACAAAGATGTAAGGATGCACATTATATATACACACACATGTGTGTATATATATATATATATATATATATTATTCGTTCATCAAACGACACATGTAACATATAATTAAAGCACATAAAACAAAAGAGGTGAGACTGCACACTACCTTAAATGTGATATTTTTTGCTACAAAGTATGGTGCATCTACGCCAAAAGTTGCTGAACCATATGTTCCAAGTGGTTGTGACCTGGCCGTATCACCTCACTGAACCACTGTATTTTCTGCCCCAGCACCTCGTATTTTTATGTACGCTTTTGTTGAAGGTATTGTTACCTTCTCTCTTCAAATAGTATTTAGTTCAAACAAATGAATAAACTTCATGCAAATATAATATACATATACGCATATAAATGGATGAACTAAGGAAGAAGAACTTACGTGTATATCCCTGCATGAACATCGATCAAAACTCTTTCTTGGTTCACCAAAGGGAGAGAGTCAATTGCACCTTGAATTGATGTAAAATTTCCAGATCCTTGATTTTTATCGACTATAATGATGATAAAAGGGGCCGTCATGATGACTTTGTTGCTGTAGTAAATGATTATTTCATTGTTTCCATTCATGAGAAGTAGAAAAAGAATTCTTACAAGATGGAGGATATGTGTGTAGGGAGACATGGTTAACGATGTAAACAAGAAAAAAGATTTTAAAGAGAAGAGAGAGAAGATTTTAAAGAGAAGAGAGAGAAAAAATGTTGGACAAATAATGTAATGGTTTTGACTTGTAATGAAGATAGTGCTTGCAGGAGTTATATATACAACTCCGCATCACAATTAATGAGAAAATTGTAATTATGGTCCTCCAAAATACCTAGATATGTTATACATACTTCTTTGAAGTTTTGTCTCATTACACGTAGATCCCTTAGATTCGAAAAAATACACAAATCTCTCTTGAGATTTAGTTTGATCTAACATTCAAACCCTTCTAGTAATTATTTTATTGAAAACTCATCATCTATCACTTCACAAATTAAGCTAATTTCACAGTATATCTAATTACACATAAGCCTCTAATTTTTGAAGAAAAAAACATTACTAACACATATATATTTTTGTTCACATAATATGTCATTCACCTCCTTTCTTCAACCTTCACTCATTATCATATTTCTCACCTCGTCAGTATAGTTCATGCTCTCGACATGTTCCATTACTAAAGAGAAATTCATATTTATAGTTGAATTTTGTTTTTCTTAAAACAAAATATTTGTGTGAAAAGTGATGTGGTTTTTTGGTCTCCTCATCATTTCATATGTTTGCATCGATGATTATATATTTCTCAATCAATAAATTCTCTTAACCTTTTCGTCGCGCCCATGTGCGTGTTGACGTGATAAATTACTTATTTGGTTTAAGTTGCATTTTTACAAAAATGAAACCTTAAAGAAGTTATGGATAATATTTTTCAAAAACAATGGGGTATGGGTGATTATTATTTAAGATCATGGGAGGTTATGGTATTTTTCCAATATTTAAATTAGCGATAAAATAGAATTTTCAATATAACTCTAGTGACGAGTTTAAACGATAATGAGTTGTGGGGCGACGACTGGCTTACACCTGAACTATCAAGGGTCACACTGCTTGTGTACTTGAATTTATTGAATTAATGGTCAAATATTAAAAACTTTGGTTTTTGCATAATTGGAAGTCAATAACGATTGATTTCAACATTCATAATGTGAATTATGAACGAGAATAGGAAAATGAAAGAACTAGGCGATGATCTTAGTAAACTTTCTAAATTGGGAAGTTTCCTGATTTGGTAGGTTTACAAAATTAGGTTTTCCATTTTTAGAAATTGGAAATTTAGTTTTGGCACTCGTATCGACGAGGAAGTTTCAATGATTTTGAAAATATAATTGTTATAAATTTCCGATCATTGGTTTGTCAGAAGCGAGCAGAGAAAAACTTACGAGCTTAACCTGTTGGGCCTGGTCCAACTTAAGCCTACTAGGGTTTGTGCACAAGACACTTTAAATACAAGATTTATAGGTCTTGTACACAATAAAAGAAACCCTAGCCGCTCTCCTCACTCATTGCCGCTGCTCCACCGCCGATCCGTCGTTACTATCGCCCGTCGTCGGCCCCACGCGCTGCCACCATTAATCGGTCGCCTATTTCTTTGTCCTTTTTTTTCATTTGTTCTAACTTTTGCGTGTCTAGTGCCACGTGATTGTAGAATTCGGTATACGAGGTGAAATCCGAGAGGAGGAAGACGAAGGAGTTAGATCGCCGCGACCCCGCCGCCGAGCCGCTGCCATACGCGCTCGCACGCGTCGCCTGAAGACAGCGCGTGAGCTACACGATAAGTTGACGTAAAGAAAAAGCGAGCCGATTCAGACGCCTTTCGGGTGAAAGTTGTTGACTTCCACAGTTGGACACAAAATTCTTGCATAAGTTGCTCACCTTTAGAAGAATGAGGAAATAATCGATAGCCCTCTCAGATTCCCTCATTAAAATTGACGGACGCCTCCAACCCAGCCTGAAACAGCTCGTGGCTGATTTCCTTGATTTTTTTTCTCCAGCTCGGCATTCCGTACTTCCAGAGACTCTTTCTCCGCCTTAAGAAGCCCCTCTTTCTCATGGTCTCTCATCACGTCCTCGAAGAGAGAATTTCTCGAGGATCACCTAAGGCCAAACTCTCTTTTAGTGTCTGAACCTCTTTTCAGAGTTGGATGATTACTTCATCTTTCTCATTGTCATATGCCTCCCGAAGAACTCCACCCCGACCGAGTGGGACCAGAAAGACAATAGAAAATTGCTATAAATAAAGCATAAAAATATAGGTGCATAAAATATCAAAAAGGAGGGGCAATCCTCCTCAGTAAAAGGAAAAATAGTATAACAACCAAACATGAGTTATATTATTAAGTAACAACTCCAGGCGAGCATCATCATCCATTTGTCGAAAGTATTCCACATCTAGTGGCAATGCCGCAGCCCGTCAAGCCTTTAACGTTTATTTGGGCTTTCTCAGTAAAGTAAGGAGAGAGTGGAAATGAAAAGCTATAATAAAACTATTCAGAAAATCATGTACTATACTCCAGAGGGGGCATGTGGGGACGATCAGAGGTCAAGGGAAGGACTAACTCGAAATCCGAGGAGAGAACTAAGTCCCTTATTAAATTAATGAGGTCAATATCGGTTAAGGTACTAGGCCCCAAGTGATCCCCTCAGGTTCCTTCCGTCGGCTAGAACTTGAGAACTCCCCTCGGAGAGATCTGGAGAATTTCCTCAAAGAAAGTCATGGGATCTTTCCACGCGGAGATCGTGAGGATTTTATGTAGAAGAACCACGAGAACCTATACTGGATGAGGGGATAGGAGGGACTACTCTAGGAAGAGACACCAAGATATCAAAGCCATCGTCATCATCGTCTAATTAACGAAGACGAGCAACTTGGTCGGCTAAATTCGATGAGCGAAAAGACATGGGAACTAGAAAATGAAATAGTAAAGAAAGAAAAGAGGTACGAAAACCAGAGATGATTAGCTGGGGAAAAAATGAGACGCGTGAAAGCAACTTCGTTGGAAAAAATAATACGCAGATAATAAACGGAAGATAAAAGTAAAAGATGATAAATAGTATGGGGCAGGCAGAAAGTATTTATAAGGACGGAATCTGAAACGACAAAAGATATTGCCGCTTAAATGGACGGATGAGATCGATGAAAGTACATATATTATCGTAAAACATGCCTCCCGCATGCTTCAATAAATGATATGCTCGATATACGAGCAGTCGGGCATTAACTTACACACGCTGCCTTGAGCAGCCTCCAGAAAAGAGGCACGTGGTCAATTCGAAAAAAACGGGACTTTATGACTCTGGATTTGAAATTCAATTTGTTTAGTAGAGGAGAATAGTTGGTATGGACCATTTCACCCTGGTGGGCTTCACCGCTATGATATTACATAAAATTGAGAAAGGCAACCCTAAAAGCCCATCAGAGCGAGAAAGCCCAGAAGCAAGAAATCCTAGTTTCATAAAGAACATCAAAACCCTAAGAAACGAATCTAGTTTATATCTTACGTCGGGACCCGAAGTGAGGTCTTGGGAAACAAAACCATCCTTACCTCGGTGTCTAAGGCGAGTTAAGATCCCCTTAACCCTAAAAGCCCATGAGGGCGGCATGCCTAAATAAGTAGAGTTATGTTAAAAACCCTAAAAGAAAAGTCTCAGGACTCGAGAAAGAAAATCTCTATAAAAACGTAGTTCAATCAAACTTTTATGACGTAACAATTTTTTTACAAACATATATATACATTTGAAACTGATCGTCGGAGCTTCTATACCGGCATAATCACTCCTAGTGCTGCAGGTACAACGATCAATTAAGACTCTGCAAAGCTTGATGTTGGGTTCACATTATCACCTGACATCACGCTAGTCTTCATTACCTTCCAAAAATCTTAGACGGGTCACATGAAATAGAGTAATTAAATGAATACAGATGATGGCTCGACTTTCGGAATGGTTCGATGATTCACAAGAATTGTTGAACTGGTGAATTACCGAAATCCTCTTTAAGATTGGATAGCATATTATATTACTAAAATTATTTTTGATAAATAATAAAACATAATCATAAATATTAAAATTTTAAAACTATGTTTAATATTATTGGTACTAAAGTGTACTCATACAAACTTGTGTGTGTAAATTATATATTTAAATACGTGTGAATTAGGTTTTGCACCCAAAATTGATCCTTGTTTGTGATTTGTACCCGAGCATTTTAAAATTGGGAAAACCCACTCTCAAATGATATCTCATGACACATGGACCCCACATCAATTTAACCAAAAAATCAATCTATCATGATATTTTAACTTTGAATGAATTTTCATTATAGTTTATATTTTCTTTTAGTACGTAATATGTTTTAATAAATTTACTTGTATATAAATTATAAAAGAAAATATAATTTCACTGCATTAAAAATTACATATAAAATTTAAGTTATTCCTAGTTTTAATCAATTAATTTTGATAAACAATTCAAGGATTCCAAATTTTACAAAATATTACATATATATTAGATAAATTAGAAACAAAATCAGAATTGTAGGACGTTACTATTATTTTTGCGAACCGAATGAAACCAATTTTGTGCAATCTCATTTCTCTGTTTTTGTCCTGAAGCGCCTTATATCGGATAATGTTTTGGTGGCAGATGAAACCAACCAATTCATTAAGTTAAATTCTAGGAAGCGAACTAAATTTATGGAAATTAAACTGAACATTAGTAAAGCCTACGATCGTATTGAGTGGGGTTTTTTGAAAAGAATCTTCAGTCGTCTCGGTTTTCCCTCTAACTTGATTGAAGGGCGATCCCCTTTCGCCTTATCTCGTTATTTGTTTCACTGAGGCTCTTGTCTCGATGATCCAGAAGGCGGCTGATAGTGGCGATATTCAAGGCATCAAAATTGCTCCAACGGCGCCGCCGATGTCGAACATTTGCTGCGCGGATGACAGACTTATTTTCTCCCATGCTACTTCACTGAGTGCGTCCACCCTTAGGCGTATTCTTAATGAGTATAAGCTTGCCTCGGGTCAACTCATTAACTTGGATAAATCTACCATGGATTTTTGTGCATCTACTACGAAGGAGGAGAAGGAGGCGATGTTAAACATGACAAGTACTTGGGTATGTCGGCATCGATGGGATCATCTCGTAAGGCGGTTTTTGGTTACCTCAGAGCTCGTTTGGAATAAAATCAAAGGTTGGGGTGAAAAAGAAGTTATCAAAGGCGGGGAAAGAGGTTATTATCAAGTTAATATTTTAAGTTATTCCTTCCTATATCATGGGGTGCTTTAAGCTTCTATGTGGCTTGATAAAAGAGATTGAGATCGGCAATGCATCGTTTCTTTGTGGTGAAATTGGAGTGACAAACTGT
>NW_012194510.1:23974-42876 GCF_000504015.1 Erythranthe guttata
TTTTAATTGGTGCATTTAGTATTCTATAGGTACAAATTGATAATTAGGTGTCCATGAAGCAAAAATGATCAAAGAGTAAGAAAAGAGTTGCAATTAGGAAAATATAATCAAAATAGAAGAGAGGATCCCTCAACATCTTCGGTATAGCCTACGAAGTCGAGCATAACTTTCTCATCCGGACTCCAAATCGACTGGTTCCGACGGCATTAGAAAGCTATTTCAGCTGGCTACAATTCCTGTCTAATGTCAAATTTCCAAATTCGGACTCGAACATGGTCAAAATTGGATTCCAACAGCGATCATGAAAATACCCGCTACAGTTTGAGGACACGAATGCGCATCAAGAAACGTGCACAAAAACACTCGCTACAAAAGATACGCACATAAGTAAAAGTACAAAATCATGCACAAAATTACTCACGCAAAACTGCATTCGCAAAAAGGATCATGAAAACACAAACTACAATCTTAGGTCATTAATACAAATCAAAAAACATGCACAAACACACTCGCTCAAATGGACATGCACAAACATACATGTAAAAGAACATGCGCAAAAGTGCATTCCCAACAACTTTCTTAAAAACACGAAGTGTAACACTAGGACTTTAATGCGCATAACCAAACAACAGCAAAAACAGAAGATACAAAAGATACGGTGGAGTGTAGAAATAACACTCAACGTTTACGTATACGTGGATTTTTTTATGGATTAATTGATATTTCTGGTTCAATTGGTGGATTTAGTATTCTATAGGTACAAATTGATAATTCCGTGTCCATGAAGCAGAAATGATCAAAGAGTAAGAAAAGAGTTGCACTTAGGAACAATAAATCGAAATAGAAGAGAGGATCCTAAACATCTTCGGTAGTGCCCACGAAGTCGAGCATAACTTTCTCATCCGGACTCCAAATCGACCGGTTCTGGCGGCATTAGAAAGCTATTTCAGCTGGCTACAATTCCTGTCTAATGTCAAATTTCCAAATTCGGACTCGAACATGGTCAAAATTGGATTCCAACAGCGATCATGAAAATACCCGCTACAGTTCGAGGACACGAATGCGCATCAAGAAACGTGCACCAAAACACTCGCTACCAGAGATACGCACATAAGTAATAGTACAAAATCAGGCACAAAATTACTCACGCAAAACTGCATTCGCAAAAAGGATCATGAAAACACAAACTACAATCCTAGGACATTAATACATATCAACAAACATGCACAAACACACTCGTTCAAATGCACATGCACATACATACATGTGAATAAACATGCGCAAAAGTGCATTCCCAATAAATTTCTTAAAAACACGAAGTATAACACTAGGACTTTAATGCGCACAGGGGCGGACCCAAGGCTTCTGTTGGGGGGGCACCGCCCCTGCAGAAAAAAATTTTTTTACCTTTTTTTTTTATTTTTTTAATATTTTGGCTTATTTATGTATTAATTTTTACACTTTAGCCCCCCCAAAGTTAAAATTTTATACCATTTAACCCCAAAACTTTTTTTTCGCCCCCCCACCCAAAACCCCCTGGGTCCGCCCCTGAATGCGCATAACCAAACAACAGCAAAAACACAAGATACAAAAGATACGGTGGAGTGTAGAAATAACACTCAACGTTTACGTTTACGTGGATTTTTTTATGGATGAATTTATATTTCTGTTTTAATTGGTGGATTTAGTATTCTATAGGTACAAATGTATAACTAGGTGTCCATGAAGAAAAAATGATCAAAGAGTAAGAAAAGAGTTGCAATTAGGAAAATAAAATCAAAATAGAAGAGAGGATCCCTCAACATCTTCGGTAGTGCCCACGAAGTCGAGCATAACTTTCTCATTCGGACTCCAAATCGACTTGTTCCGCCGGCATTAGAAAGCTATTTCAGCTGGCTACAATTCCTGTCTAATGTCAAATTTCCAAATTCGGACTCGAACATGGTCAAAATTGGATTCCAACAGCGATCATGAAAATACCCGCTACAGTTCGAGGACACGAATGCGCATCAAGAAACGTGCACAAAAACACTCGCGACAAAAGATACGCACATAAGTAAAAGTACAAAATCATGCACAAAATTACTCACGCAAAACTGCATTCGCAAAAAGGATCATGAAAACACAAACTACAATCCTAGGACATTAATACAAATCAACAAACATGCACAAACACACTCGCTCAAATGGACAAGCACAAACATACATGTAAAAAAACATGCGCAAAAGTGCATTTGTGACACCCATTTTCTAATTACACTTACTTAGTAATTTAGAATATGCTAGCGGAAGACTTATAGAAAGTAATGAGTGTGGAATGCTCGTTTTAGAAATCACCTTCTACCAATAGAAAGTTACGCATAAATTTTTCTTTTAAAATCAGAGGAAGAGTGTCCACATAATACTATATCATATACACTTCACCAAATATCACAAAAGGAACATACATGACTAGATTATTGAAATTATCAAGAGTAAAGATTAGGAATTTCGGACAGATTTGGTAGATCAACTTAGAAAATTAATATCTCTTGAACCCTTCATGAAAACACTTTGAAAATATAACCACATACTCTAATATGGGTCTAAATTACTCAGTTAAAACAGTTTTAAAATATTATTAGCCATTTGAGAGCAATAATTAAACATATGCAACTGTACAGTTTAAAAATTCAGAACAGGAGAGGGAGCTTTGAAAATTATTTATACATTCCCTACTGTTCTAAAAACTACCAAATTTTATAAGAAAGTAGATAAGTGAGTTAGGAACATATTCCAAGCTAAATGGATTCATTTGAGTAAGAAAAACTTCATATATTGATGCATGTCCTAAAATGACTCAGCATGTGCACAGTTACGGAAATTAATTTATAATAAATTCCTGACTTGTCCAAATGATGCAAAAGAACTACCAAAATAACCCTAGCAGAAAGACCTATGACTTTGTAAAATTACATGCAATTCTAAAGAGAAAGTATATTTAATACGGATTATCGAACAACAGGGCAGAACACAACATATAATTAACCGATAAGCATTATATAGAAGTTTGGCAAAAAGAGGAAATCAAAATCCTAATTATTATTAGATGCAATGTTCTTACTAATAAGACCCCCCGAGGGGTGGAAGAGTACGATAATAGATATCTAAGACTGTGACACCCCCTAGAATACGTATTGCAAACCGAGAGGGTTTGCCATGCACGGAAGCTTTAAACGTGTTATTTGAGTGTTGGGATACGTGGGTAGACTCCAAGGGGTTTAGTGAACCGATTACATATTATATTTTATTTTATTATTTTTTTTTTTTTTGAGACTTAGAACTTAAGGACGGAGTCGGCTTCAGAAGATTTTTCGGCGGAATGATTTAGTGGGATGGAGGAGTTCATGTCTAACTACCCGATATAATCGGTAATGTAGGATATAAGTTGTGTCACCTTGGTGAAACATAAGAATAAAAGGTTAAAGTCCATAATTAAACAATATATTAATTCTACATAATTGGACCATAGTTTAACAAAAAGGGGCCCATCTTCGGAGGAATATGCCTCCTCTACCACGGATAATAATACACATGGGCGACTACGGAAATTGTAATTGTCCTAAGAACAATATACACAAAAGATAGTACTACAAGCATTATAAGTAGATCCTCCATACGAACCAAAACCCGGAATCGGCCTCTCGAACCGTCGACTAGTCCAATCCGGTGGAGTGAGTAGTACTAGTACCTGCAAACGGAGAATATCTATATGAGCTAACAAAGCTCAGTAAGGTTATCGAAAGGTACCGAGAATTCAAAATATAGTCATACTACATATACTATATAATAATAGTACAAACACAACAACATTAAACACAATTTACATTTCTAGGACATATAATTCATTAACTATAGAAACATAATGAATCTTCATTTTATCGGATCCGATGAGAAATCAACTTCTTTACTTAGAACATGAGAAGATTATTCTGAGCCCGTTTTGGTGGAATCAAACCACCCAACTGTAGTATCTATGGTTGGAATACCGGCCCCCCCGTATCCTTTCTCATCTTTTCTAAGCATTTCATTAATCCCCCAATTTATTTTGTTAAATATCAAAAGTGGCATGATCGAATTATTAGAAATCTCTTTTGAGTACCTAAAGAATACCAATAATTCACATCAACCCATAATAATTTGAAACACCACAAGACATCACAAATATCAATCAAGTGGCAAATAAACACATATTTCACATAAGCTTGGCCATTATCGAAAAGCGCATTCAAGCATACTTACCCAAGAATATCACACAAATCATTCAAGACCAATCCATCTTTTATATTTTCCCTAAGCTACTTAATTCCAAATCTTATTGCTAATTGATTCTAGGATTAAGGGAAACATGTTAGTTTTGGAGGTTTCGGGTATTCAGCACAACACCCCTGAACTTCCGAAAATTACAGTTCTGCCCCCCAAAGTTCAAGACTCACACATGCAATACAATCTAAAGTTCAAAAATCCATACTTTCACAACAATCAACCCTTAACTTAACTGAAATTTAGATTTATGCAGAAAACTTAGTGAGAAGTGATTTGATGCAAAATTTCCGGAAATTACATAATTCACCCTAGCTTCTCTAGATCTAGACATGCAAGACCTCTAAAATGCACAAATTCCATTTTCTAGTAAAACCCCTTTAAAACTGAATATTACCCTTTACTAAATGCTGGAAAACAGACCTGGAATTCTAATTGGAACCAATTTCTCGAAAATTACAGATTTACCCGAAAACTCTTTCAAATTACACATGCAACAACACTATAATTTCAAAATCCACTTTTTCATGAAAAAATCCCCAAAAATCCGAAATCTTTATTCAAAATATGCAGAAAACGATGTTAAGATTTTAATTTATGCAACAACTTTGAAAATTCCATTTTCCACCACAAAACTTTTAGATCCATACATGCAAGACCACTAGTAGTTCAAAAATTATTTTTTTTCTTAAAAATTTTCCTAAATCTGGAATTTCAGTTCAATAAATGCTAAAAACCATTTTTGAAAACTTATATGAATCTGACTTCTCACAAATTGCAGATCTGGCCCGAAAATATGCCGATTTACACATGCAACCCCAAAACTTTTCCCAATTTAATTTCTTCACCATTTTCGAAATAACTGAAACTTCTTTGAAAGTAATCAACTCAAATCTACCTTTTAAGATCTCTGATCATACATGCAATAACATAAATCATACGAATTAACAACAAGAAACAGTTAAATGCAAGAACAGCATAAACAAGAATTAGGGGTGTCTTTTAATTAATTTCGAAGTTTTGTTCTTAATACCTGATACCTCCATTTGCAGCAAGGATTTCGATTCCTTACCTTAAAAACAGAAAGGGAATAAAAGGCTAGATGAAAAGGGGAAGGTTCTTGGGAACCTTCAAAGAAAAACCGAAAGTTAGAAGGGGAAGAACGAAGGAGAAAGAAGAGGTGGAAGAACTTGGGATGGCAGCTTCTTACCTTCTTCAAGCTTGCAGATTTAGCCAAGCTACCTTAATGTGGAATGACACGGTGTAGATTTCAAGGTGAGAAGTGTTCTCATTAGTGAAGGGGCACCATGTATTTATAGTGTTCTTGGAGAATTCAAGGGCAAGGGTGAGATAGGGAATTCTCATTGTTGGTTTGAGAAGTATCTTGCTGATTTTGGGGGTGGTTCGAGCTTTGGTGGAGCTGCTATCAATGGTGGTTTTGGTGGTTTGAAGGAGGAAAGAACAATGAAGAAGGAGAGGGGTTTGGGTGCAGCCGAAATGAGGGGGAGAGAGAGACTCTTGACCTTCTAATTAAGCATGCTAGAGATGGAGTGTAGGATTGGGTTAATAGGGGTTAGGCTAGGCTTAGGATAATCATTTATTTATTCTCTAATTATTTAATAATCCACCCCTAATTATATACACATACACGGCACACACACATATATATATATATATATATATATATATATTATATTATGGTAATTTCTAATATGCATGCATAATTACCGAAACACATAGGCACATAAGGTCACGTAATAAATTTGATATCTAATAATTCGGATATCAATAATTCACGTATAGCCCTATTTTTGGTAAAATTTAGTATTTACGTGACTAGAGGTTTTATTATCGTGTTTTGAACACGTGGGGTGTTACAAAGACGGTATCGAAAGTCTTTAAAATTAAACTATATAAGTAAAACAATATGGCTAAATTAAGAGCACACAAGATCCACACGCCTTCCATATGAACACATCCCTCGATCCTCGAACTCGACTCCAACTTTACGACCCGTGCTCGGGATTGAAAGTGCCTACAACCATTTCAACACCTATATGAGTCTTTTGGACTCAATGAGAATTCCGAAAAAATATCGAATACACATAGGCAAACAAGCATATATTTATGATATGTATATATGTATATATCCCATCTCGAATCACACATATACACAATAAAAACATTTCGATTTTACCTCAATCGTCATTTCATTGGGGAACTTTACCAATTTACCTTTACCTTCTCTGATAACCTCTTAGACCTTCTCATTTTACCTCTTAGACCTTCCTTTCATCATTTCATAAGGAATAAGAGTAAATCCCTTACAAGGGAGTCGTCATTATTTTACACACACATTCATTCAAGTGCTCATACAATGTGTGGGAAAAACATTTTTGTTCGGATATCCTTTGGAAAATCAAGTAAAACCATAGACAATAAGCCTTCATTTATTTGGAACCCGTTTCATAAGTGGAATCAAACCACACACTCTTCATCTCATTTTTGGGGTACCGGTCCCTCATACCCCGTGGTTATTCGATCTATGTTTTACGAGATTTCCCAACTTTAAAAACGTGCAAATGAAGTTAGTATATATTCTTCATTTCACATATTCAAAGTTAGCTTTCACATAATCACACATATTTCCACATATTTCACAAAGGCACATAGTTTAGTCACAAAATCACAAAAGCAAGTAAGACACATAACAAGTCAAGCAAAGAACATAGATCACATATTTACACATATAGCAAAACAACTCAAAGCATTCGGTTATTTATAATTATTATCTCCAAGTTTCATTACTTAAAGTTCAAGCCCTCTTTCTCAAGAGACTTGAAGTTTTCTTTCAAGTAGCATCAAATTTCCATTTATTTTATTTTCTTTCAAAATATTCGAACCATCAACAATTCAATCACACAAAATTCTATTTTTATTAATCTTGTTCCCGGTTTTTATCTTCGTATATTATCTTATTACTCATAGATCATAAACCATGGATCGTAATCTTCCTCGACCCGAAGGGAGTACATTTACAACCGCGTAGGTCGATATATATATAAACACATAGAAACATATACTTATATATATATATAGCACATATAGCTTATAAATAAACCATGGATCAAGTACTTTCTTCAACCACGCAGGTTTACGAAAACCATGGATCGAAGTTTCCTTTAAGATCACGCAGGTCTAATATATATACATAAATAAAATTACAATATTATTCTTAGTTCTTCAAGATTATATCATTTAAAGCTTAGATTCTTACATGCATGGATGATCAAAGCATAAATTAAACACAAAGTTTTATTTTCTTTCTCCTTTAGTTTTTGGTCACCACAAGAACATTAACAAGAAATTAAAGAGAAGAAAAATACTATTGGTGTTGAAGCACTTGTAGCAAGAATTCGAAAATTCTCACCTTAATCTTCTTAGAAAATTGGGAGGGTGTTCTTTCCTTTCTACAAGGAGAAGAAGAAGAAGTTTTAGAAAGAGGGGAAGAGAATCTTAGTTTCTTGAAATTTTCGAAAATGAAGAAAAGAAAGAAGATGAAGAAGACTTACTCCTTTGGCCAAGAATTTTACACTTGAAAGAGAGAATTTGGGGCTTTCCTATACTATAATTTCGAAAATTGGGAGAAGAGAAGAAAGAGATTTTGATTTTTTTTTGAATGTGTAGAGAAAAATGAGAAATAGATGAAGGCTTGGGTTCTATTTATAGAGTTGTGAGGGACTTGTATGCTTAATGATTAAGGAGTGGTCTTTTTGCAATTTAGGAAAACTTAGGAATTATCTAGAGGGACTTCTTTGCAATTTCATTTAACTCTCCAAAAGAAATTCAAAAAGGAAAAATCTTAATGCACATGGGCTCACCTAGACAAGGGTTGTACTCAAGGAAAATATTTGGTCATGTGTTGTACCATGGTCAAAATTGAGGGATGAATAGGAGGAATTTTCTATTTTTATTTAAGAAAATATGTGATTTTAAAATTCTCCTAACAAATAAGTTCTAGCAAACAAAAGAGTATAATTAACCTCTAGATTAATAATTAACTAAGATGATCAATTTAAATTCGTCCAAAAAATATTTCGGACTAATGCATTCTATATGAATTTTCACCGGTTATCACATAAATAAAATCTTAAACAAATAAACGCACATAAGAGATAAAATCACGTTAACTAAATAGATGCTATTTAGTGAAAAATTAAATTATCGGAGACGCGGGGTGTTACAATCTCCCCCCCTTAAAGAAATTTCGTCCCCGAAAGTTGTACCTTTCTTTATTATGTCCGGGTACCGACTCTCAATCTCATCCTCGAGTTCCCACGTTGCCTCGTCCGGAGAATGGTTTTTCCAAAGAATTTTGATAAGGCGGATTTCTTTATTTCGGAGTTTCTTAACCTTTCGGTCTAAGATTTGAATGGGTTCTTCGATAAAAGATAGGTTTGGGGATAAGTCTATAGGTTCGAATTCAAGGACGTGGTCGGGGTTAGGGAGGTATTTTCGGAGCATGGATACGTGAAAGACATTGTGTATTCGAGATAGATGTGGTGGTAGGGCAAGGCGATAGGCTTGAGTACCAATTCGATTGAGAATTTCGAAAGGTCCAATATATCGAGAGCTTAGCTTCCCTCGTTTTCCGAATCGCATAATTCCTTTGAGTGGAGCGACTTTTAGAAATACGTGGTCGCCAACATTGAATTCTAAGTCTCGTCTCCTTTTATTTGCGTACTTTTGTTGGCGGTCTTGGGCCGACTTCATTTTCTCCCGGATGTTTTTGATTATGTCGACGGTGTGTTGGACTAGTTCGGGGCCCAATAATTTTCGCTCGCCGACTTCGTCCCAATGGATTGGAGATCGGCATTTTCTTCCGTACAATGCTTCTTATGGCGCCATTTCGATTGATGATTGGTAACTATTATTGTACGAGAATTCGATGAGCGGTAGCCGGCTTTCCCAATTACCACCAAAATCCATTATGCATGCTCGGAGTATATCTTCGAGAGTTTTGATCGTTCTCTCGGATTGACCGTCGGTTTGCGGATGGTATGCCGTACTAAAGTCTAGACGGGTCCCCATTGCCTCGTGCAAGCTTTTCCAAAATTTTGAAGTGAATCGAGGGTCTCGATCGGAAATGATTGATATAGGAATCCCGTGGAGTCGAACAAGTTCTCGGATGTAAAGTTCGGCTAGCTTTTCGAGACTAAAGGTAGTCTTGACCGGTAGAAAGTGAGCGGATTTGGTTAGGCGGTCAACTATTACCCATATTGAGTCGGAACCTTTTTGAGTTTTCGGAAATCCTTGAACGAAATCCATGGTTACTTTTTCCCACTTCCATTCGGGTATGAGGTTGGGTTGAAGAAGTCCGCCGGGCCGTTGGTGCTCCGTCTTGACTTGTTAACAAACTAGGCATTCGGACACAAATTTGGCTATGTCTTTCTTCATTCCGGGCCACCAATATAATTTCTTCAAGTCTTGGTACATTTTTGTTTCACCCGGGTGGCAAGAGTAGGGGGTTTTGTGAGCTTCGCCAAGAATTAATTCTTTTATCTCTTTGTTTGCCGGAACGCAAATTCTTCCTTGGAATTTTAAGACTTCGCCATCGGAGATCGAGAAATTGGGATTTCAACCGGTTGATAAGCTTTCTCGGGTTTTTAGAAGTTTATCATCCAGGAGTTGGGCGGATTTGATAGTCGACTTGAGCGGCGGTTCAATGATCAAAGCGCACATGGACTTCCGGCTAAGAGCATCGGCCACGACATTAGCTTTACCGGGGTGGTAAAGTATTTCGCAATCGTAATCTTTGACCAATTCGAGCCATCGTCTTTGTCTCATGTTAAGATCCTTTTGGGTGAAGAAGTACTTTAGGCTTTTGTGGTCGGTGAAGATCGAACACTTCTCTCCGTAGAGATAGTGCCTCCAAATTTTGAGGGCGAAAACTACGGCGGCAAGTTCCAAGTCGTGCGTCGGGTAATTTTTCTCGTAGTCTTTCAATTGACGAGAGGCATAGGCAATTACGTTTCCATTTTGCATTAGGACGGCTCCGAGTCCGTGCTTCGAAGCATCGCTATAGACTACGTAGTTTCCGGTTTTGTCGGGTAAGGCAAGAATTGGGGCGGAAGTTAATCGATTCTTGAGCTCTTGGAAGCTAGACTCACATTCGGCGGTCCATTGGTACTTGGTTTCCTTTCGGGTCAATCGAGTGAGTGGAGAAGCGGTTTTGGAGAAGTTCGGAACGAATCGTCGATAGTAACCCGCGAGACCGAGGAAGCTTTGGATTTCTCCAACATTTCGGGGAGTTGGCCAATTGCAAACGGCTTCGATCTTGCTTGGATCTACCGATATTCCTTCTTTCAAGATCACGTGCCCAAGGAAGTGGACTTGGCGTAACCAAAATTCACATTTGGAGAATTTTGCGTAAAGTTGGTTTTCTCGGAGGGTTTGGAGCACGATTCTCAAATGTTCTTCGTGTTCTTCATCATTTCGGGAGTAGATTAAGATGTCGTCGATGAACACGATCACAAATTGGTCGAGGTACTTCCGGAAGATTCGGTTCATTAAATCCATGAAAGCGGCCGGGGCGTTGGTTAGACCGAATGGCATTACTACAAACTCGTAATGGCCGTAACGAGTTCGGAAAGCGGATTTTGGGATATCTTCTTTCTTGATTTTCAATTGGTGATATCCGGAACGGAGATCGATCTTTGAGTATACCGTGGAGCCTTGGATTTGGCCGAAAAGGTCGTCGATTCTCGGTAGAGGATATTTATTTTTGATCGTGACTTTGTTAAGCTCTCGGTAGTCGATACATAGGCGGAGGGTTCCGTCTTTCTTTTTGACGAAGAGGACGGGATCTCCCCAAGGGGAGAATCTAGGGCGAACAAACTTCTTATCGATAAGCTCTTGGATTTGGTCTTTGAGCTCTTTAAGTTCTAACGGGGCCATGCGGTAGGGTGCTTTGGAAATAGGATTTGCACCGGGAATTAGGTTGATCTCAAATTCAATTTCACGATCGGGTGGAAGACCGGGGAGATCTTCGGGAAAGACATCGGGAAAATCACAAACGGTTGGTACTTTGGATGGCTCGGGTTTATTTTCGTCGGAGATTTCGACTATGTCGACCAAATGACAACAATGCCCCTTTCGGGCGAGCTTAAGTGTTTTGACGGCGGAGAGGATTTTGAGTGAAGGTGAATAGGACCCTTGGAATACTACTATTTGATCGTGGGGTAAAGAAAGATAGACGGTTTTGGTCGCACAATTGATTTGGGCTTTATATGTGGACAACCAATCCATTCCGAGAATTACATCGAAATGGTCTATAGGGATAATTATTGAGTGGTTTCTTTTGGATTTCGATTGGGCAATCTTTGAAAAAGAGATCGGACACTAAGTCATTGCCGGACGGTAAGCGAATTGTGAATAATTTACTAGATGTGGTAGGGGTTATCGGGAATTTGGCGGCGAGGGTACTCGAGACGAATGAGTGAGTCGATCCGGAATCAACTAGAGCATAAACGAGATTGTTACAAACGTAAATTGTACCTGCTATCATCGAAGGGTCGGCTTCGGCTTGATCTTTGGTCATTGCGAACACTCGACCGGGGGCTCGGTTTTGCGGTGGGGGTTGTGGGCAATCCCTTATCAAGTGCCCTGGTTATCCACAGCGATAACAATTGTTGGTGCCTTGAACGCAGGGTCCAAAGTGAGGTTTCCGACATTTTGAGCAAATCGGTCGGGCTGGTGGTGTATCATGGTTTTGAATCATTGGACGTTTTCCCTTGTTTTTGCCTGGTCCGGGGTGGGGCCTCTTCCATTTGTGAGTAGTGGCAGGTGGAACGGATCGAGATTGACGGATCTCTTGCTCGGCTTGGTCTGCTTCGAGTGCTTTGTCGACTATTTTCAGAAAAGTCGTTACGGAAGACATGCGGACATCTCGTTGAATCACCGGGTTGAGGCCTCTAAGGAAATGGTTGGCCTTTTCGTCGGCGTCTCGGGATATGAATGGGGCGTAGAGACATCCTTGTTCGAATCGCCTTACGTACTCGGCTACGGACAAGTTGCCTTGCTTTAGCTCGAGAAATTCCTTTAGCTTCTGAGCTCGGAGGTTTTTGGAAAAGTACTTTTCGAAGAACAAAATTTTGAAAGCGCTCCAAGTAGTGTTCGTTAGGTCGATTCCTTCTTTGGTACCTTCCCACCAATGACGGGCTTCGTTCTTCAGTAGGAAAAGAGAACAATGGATTCGATCTCGGTCGGTCATTTCCATGTAGTCGAAAATGACTTCGAGGGATTTGATCCATTCTTCGGCTATGGTTGGATCGGGGCCTCCATGGAATTCGGCGGGGTGCATTCTTAGAAACCTTTCGTAAATGGCTTGGGGTGCGGTATTTTGAGTTGGTGGAGGTGGAGGGTTCTGGTTTTGGAGGTTAACAAGGCGTTGGATTTGTTCATTTTGTTCTCGGACGAGGGCGGTGAGGTCTTGTATGGTGCGAGATTGATCGTTCGGACCGTTAGCGGCGTTTTGAGCTCGAGTTTGTGCTCCCGAAATTTTAGCACTTTAAACAAATAAACACTTCTCATTAGTTAAGAAATGTGCACACATAAACACATACCTGCCCGAGTTCTTAGTTGATGTCGTCATTCGAGGATTTCGGAGATCTTTAAGTTCATATGGAAGTTTCCGGGGAACGTTGCTCTGATACCACGTATGTGTGACACCCATTTTCTAATTACACTTACTTAGTAATTTAGAATATGCTAGCGGAAGACTTATAGAAAATAATGAGTGTGGAATGCTCGTTTTAGAAATCACCTTCTACCAATAGAAAGTTACGCATAAATTTTTCTTTTAAAATCAGAGGAAGAGTGTCCACATAATACTATATCATATACACTTCACCAAATATCACAAAAGGAACATGCATGACTAGATTATTGAAATTATCAAGAGTAAAGATTAGGAATTTCGGACAGATTTGGTAGATCAACTTAGAAAATTAATATCTCTTGAACCCTTCATGAAAACACTTTGAAAATATAACCACATACTCTAATATGAGTCTAAATTACTCAGTGAAAACAGTTTTAAAATATCATTAGCCATTTGAGAGCAATAATTAAACATATGGAACTGTACAGTTTAAAAATTCAGAACAGGAGAAGGAGCTTTGAAAATTATTTATAAATTCCCTACTGTTCTAAAAACTACCAAATTTTATAAGAAAATAGATAAGTGAGTTATGAACATATTCCATGTTAAATGGATTCATTTGAGTAAGAAAAACTTCATATATTGATGCATGTCCTAAAATGACCCAGCATGTGCACAGTTACGGAAATTAATTTATAATAAATTCCTGACTTGTCCAAATGATGCAAAGGACCTACCAAAATAACCCTAGCAGAAAGACCTATGACTTTGTAAAATTACATGCAATTCCAAAGAGAAAGTATATTTAATACGGATTATCGAACAACAGGGCAGAACACAACATTTAATTAACCGATAAGCATTATATAGAAGTTTGGCAAAAAGAGGAAATCAAAATCCTAATTATTATTAGATGCAATGTTCTTACTAATAAGACCCCCCGAGGGGTGGAAGAGTACGATAATAGATATCTAAGACGGTATCGAAAGTCTTTAAAATTAAACTATATAAGTAAAACAATATGGCTAAATTAAGAGCACACAAGATCCACACGCCTTCCATATGAACACATCCCTCGATCCTCGAACTCGACTCCAACTTTACGACTCGTGCTCGGGATTGAAAGTGCCTACAAGCATTTCAACACCTATATGAGTCTTTTGGACTCAACGAGAATTCCGAAAAAATATCGAATACACATAGGCAAACAAGCATATATTTATGATATGTATATATGTATATATCCCATCTCGAATCACACATATACACAATAAAAACATTTCGATTTTACCTCAATCGTCATTTCATTGGGGAACTTTACCAATTTACCTTTACCTTCTCCAATAACCTCTTAGACCTTCTCATTTTACCTCTTAGACCTTCCTTTCATCATTTCATAAGGAATAAGAGTAAATCCCTTACAAGGGAGTCGTCATTATTTTACACACACATTCATTCAAGTGCTCATACAATGTGTGGGAAAAACATTTTTGTTCGGATATCCTTTGGAAGATCAAGTAAAACCATAGACAATAAGCCTTCATTTATTTGGAACCCGTTTCATAAGTGGAATCAAACCACACACTCTTCATCTCATTTTTGGGGTACCGGTCCCTCATACCCCGTGCTTATTCGATCTATGTTTTACGAGATTTCCCAACTTTAAAAACGTGCAAGTGAAGTTAGTATATATTCTTCATTTCACATATTCAAAGTTAGCTTTCACATAATCACACATATTTCCACATATTTCACAAAGGCACATAGTTTAGTCACAAAATCACAAAAGCAAGTAAGACACATAACAAGTCAAGCAAAGAACATAGATCACATATTTACACATATAGCAAAACAACGAAAAGCATTCGGTTATTTATAATTACTATCTCCAAGTTTCATTATTTAAAGTTCAAGCCCTCTTTCTCAAGAGACTTGAAGTTTTCTTTCAAGTAGCATCAAATTTCCATTTATTTTATTTTCTTTCAAAATATTCGAACCATCAACAATTCAATCACACAAAATTCTATTTTTATTAATCTTGTTCCCGGTTTTTATCTTCGTATATTATCTTATTACTCATAGATCATAAACCATGGATCGTAAGCTTCCTCGACCCGAAGGGAGTACACTTACAACCGCGTAGGTCGATATATATATATATATATATATACACATAGAAACATATACTTATATATATATAGCACATATAGATTATAAATAAACCATGGATCAAGTACTTTAAGATCACGCAGGTCTAATATATATACATAAATCAAATTACAATATTATTCTTAGTTCTTCAAGATTATATCATTTAAAGCTTAGATTCTTACATGCATGGATGATCAAAGCATAAATTAAACACAAAGTTTTATTTTCTTTCTCCTTTAGTTTTTGGTCACCACAAGAAAATTAACAAGAAATTAAAGAGAAGAAAAATACTATTGGTGTTGAAGCACTTGTAGCAAGAATTCGAAAATTCTCACCTTAATCTTCTTAGAAAATTGGGAGGGTGTTCTTTCCTTTCTACAAGGAGAAGAAGAAGAAGTTTTAGAAAGAGGGGAAGAGAATCTTAGTTTCTTGAAATTTTCGAAAATGAAGAAAAGAAAGAAGATGAAGAAGACTTACTCCTTTGGCCAAGAATTTGACACTTGAAAGAGAGAATTTGGGGCTTTCCTATACTATAATTTCGAAAATTGGGAGAAGAGGAGAAAGAGATTTTGATTTTTTATTGAATGTGTAGAGAAAAATGAGAAATAGATGAAGGCTTGGGTTCTATTTATAGAGTTGTGAGGGACTTGTATGCTTAATGATTAAGGAGTGGTCTTTTTGCAATTTAGGAAAACTTAGGAATTATCTAGAGGGACTTCTTTGCAATTTCATTTAACTCTCCAAAAGAAATTCAAAAAGGAAAAATCTTAATGCACATGGGCTCACCTAGACAAGGGTTGTACTCAAGGAAAATATTTAGTCATGTGTTGTACCATGGTCAAAATTGAGGGATGAATAGGAGGAATTTTCTATTTTTATTTAAGAAAATATGTGATTTTAAAATTCTCCTAACAAATAAGTTCTAGCAAACAAAAGAGTATAATTAACCTCTAGATTAATAATTAACTAAGATGATCAATTTAAATTCGTCCAAAAATTATTTCGGACTAATGCATTCTATATGAATTTTCACCGGTTATCACATAAATAAAATCTTAAACAAATAAACGCACATAAGAGATAAAATCACGTTAACTAAATAGATGCTAATTAATGAAAAATTAAATTATCGGAGACGCGGGGTGTTACAGCATTCCCAACAACATTCTTAAAAACACGAAGTGCAACACTAGGACTTTAATGCGCATAACCAAAAAAAAAAAAAAAAAAATTATATATATATATATATATATATATATATATGTGTGTATATGTCTGTAATACAGACTATGCATTATATATATGTATATGTTTGTATGTATATATATGTATATGTATTTCATACAGACTATGTATATAGATATGTATATGTTTGTGTATATATATATATATATATATATATATATATATATATATATATATATATATATGTATGTGTGTATGTCTTTATATATATGTATATTTTATGTAACTAATATATATATATATATATATATATATTTTTTTTTGTGATTAATGGTTTTTGTGTAATAAATTTAGTAATTCTTTTGTTTTTATGAATCTGTGTATATAATTTTACTTCCCGTATTTGTAATCCAAGTAAAACAACATCTAATATATTTTTGATATTTTATGAAGTTTGATGTCACATTTCGAATTGGAAGTAATAAATAATTATTAGGAAAGAAAAAATAAAAAAAAAAATTAATAAAAAAAAAATTAGAAAAAAATAAAAAAAAAGAGGAAAATAGATAAACCAGAACCCGGCCAGAACCCGACCCGAAATAACCGGGTACCCGGCAACCGGGTACCCGGTCATCTCGGGTCGGGTTCGGGTAATTTTGTTTTAGCAAAAAACCCGAATAACCCGACCCGAATAACCTGAATAACCCGACCCGACCCGAATGCCCACGCCTACGGTGGAGTGTAGAAATAACACTCAACGTTTACGTTTAGGTGGATTTTTTTATGGATTAATTTATATTTTTGTTTTAATTGGTGGATTTAGTATTCTATAGGTACAAATTGATAATTAGGTGTCCATGAAGCAAAAATGATCAAAGAGTAAGAAAAGAGTTGCAGTTAGGAAAATAAAATCAAAATAGAAGAGAGGATCCCTCAACATCTTCGGTAGTGCCCACGAAGTCGAGCATAACTTTCTCATCCGGACTCCAAATCGACTGGTTCCGGCAGCATTAGAAAGCTATTTCCGCTGGCTACAATTCCTGTCTAATGTCAAATTTCCAAATTCGGACTCGAATATGGTCAAAATTGCATTCCAACAGCGATCATGAAAATACCCGCTACATTTCGAGGACACGAATGCGCATCAAGAAACGTGCACAAAAACACTCGCTACAAAAGATACGCACATAAGTAAAAGTAGAAAATCATGCACAAAATTACTCACGCAAAACTGCATTCGCAAAAAGGATCATGAAAACACAAACTACAATCCTAGGACATTAATACAAATCAACAAACATGCACAAACACACTCGCTCAAATGGAAATGCACAAACATACATGTAAAAAACATGCGCAAAAGTGCATTCCCAACAACGTTCTTAAAAACACGAAGTACAACACTAGGACTTTAACGCGCATAACCAAACAACAGCAAAAACAAAAGATACGGTGGAGGGTAGAAATAACACTCAACGTTTACGTTTACGTGGATTTGATTTTTTTATGGATTAATTTATATTTCTGTTTTAATTGGTGGATTTAGTATTCTATAGGTACAAATGTATAATTAGGTGTCCAGGAAGCAAAAATGATCAAAGAGTAAGAAAAGAGTTGCAATTAGGAAAATAAAATCAAAATAGAAGAGAGGATCCCTCAACATCTTCGGTAGTGCCCACGAAGTCGAGCATAACTTTCTCATCCGGACTCCAAATCGACTGGTTCCGGCGGCATTAGAAAGCTATTTCAGCTGGCTACAATTCCTGTCTAATGTCAAATTTCCAAATTCGGACTCGAACATGGTCAAAATTGGATTCCAACAGCGATCATGAAAATACCCGCTACAGTTCGAGGACACGAACGCGCATCAAGAAACGTGCACAAAAACACTCGCTACAAAAGATACGCACATAAGTAAAAGTACAAAATCATGCACAAAATTACTCACGCAAAACTGCATTCGCAAAAGGATCATGAAAACACAAACTACAATCCTAGGACATTAATACAAATCAACAAACATGCACAAACACACTCGCTCAAATGGACATGCACAAACATACATGTAAAAAAACATGCGCAAAAGTGCATTCGCAACAACGTTCTTAAAAACACGAAGTACAACACTAGGACTTTAACGCGCATAACCAAACAACAGCAAAAACACAAGATACAAAAGATACGGTGGAGTGTAGAAATAACACTCAACGTTTACGTTTACGTGGATTTTTTTATGGATTAATTTATATTTCTGTTTTAATTGGTGGATTTAGTATTCTATAGAAACAAATTGATAATTAGGTGTCCATGAAGATAAAATGATCAAAGAGTAAGAAAAGAGTTGCAATTAGGAAAATAAAATCAAAATAGAAGAGAGGATCCCTCAACATCTTCGGTAGTGCCCACGAAGTCGAGCATACCTTTCTCATCCGGACTCCAAATCGACGGGTTCCGGCGGCATTAGAAACCTATCTCCGCTGGCTACAGTTCCTGTCTAATGTCAATTTCCAAATTCGGTCTCGAATATGGTCAAAATTGGATTCCAACAGCGATCATGAAAATACCCGCTACAGTTCGAGAACACGAATGCGCATCAAGAAAC
>NW_012194510.1:56517-75759 GCF_000504015.1 Erythranthe guttata
AAATTGGATTCCAACACCGATCATGGAAATACCCGCTACAGTTCGAGGACACGAATGCGCATCAAGAAACGTGCACAAAAACACTCGCTACAAAAGATACGCACATAAGTAAAAGTACAAAATCATGCACAAAATTACTCACGCAAAACTGCATTCGCAAAAAGGATTATGAAAACACAAACTACAATCCTAGGACATTAATACAAATCAACAAACATGCACAAACACACTCGCTCAAATGGACATGCACAAACATACATGTAAAAAAACATGCGCAAAAGTGCATTCGCAACAACGTTCTTAAAAACACGAAGTATAACACTAGGAGTTTAATGCGCATAACCAAACAACTGCAAAAACAAAAGATACAAAAGATACGGTGGAGTGTAGAAATAACACTCAACGTTTACGTTTACGTGGATTTTTTTATGGATTAATTTATATTTCTGTTTTAATTTATGGATTTAGTACTCTATAGGTACAAATTGATAATTAGGTGTCCATGAAGCAAAAATGATCAAAGAGTAAGAAAAGAGTTGCAATTAGGAAAATAAAATCAAAATAGAAGAGAGGATCCCTCAACATCTTCGGTAGTGCCCACGAAATCGAGCATAACTTTCTCATCCGGACTCCAAATCAACTGGTTCCAGCGGCATTAGAAAGCTATTTCAGCTGCTTACAATTCCTGTCTAATGTCAAATTTCCAAATTCGGACTCGAACATGGTCAAAATTGGATTCCAACAGCGATCATGAAAATACCCGCTACAGTTCGAGGACACGAATGCGCATCAAGAAACGTGCACAAAAACACTCGCTACAAAAGATACGCACATAAGTAAAAGTACAAAATCATGCACAAAATTACTCACGCAAAACTGCATTCGCAAAAAGGATCATGAAAACACAAACTACAATCCTAGGACATTAATACAAATCAACAAACATGCACAAACACACTCGCTCAAATGGACATGCACAAACATACATGTAAAAAAACATGCGCATAAGTGCATTCCCAACAACGTTCTTAAAAACACGAAGTACAACACTAGGACTTTAACGCGCATAACCAAACAACAGCAAAAACACAAGATACAAAAGATACGGTGGAGTGTAGAAATAACACTCAACGTTTACGTTTACGTGGATTTTTTTATGGATTAATTTATATTTCTGTTTTAATTGGTGGATTTAGTATTCTATAGGTACAAATGTATAATTAGGTGTCCATGAAGCAAAAATGATCAAAGAGTACGAAAAGATTTGCAATTAGGAAAATAAAATCAAAATAGAAGAGAGGATCCCTCAACATCTTCGGTAGTGCCCACGAAGTCGAGCATAACTTTCTCATCCGGACTCCAAATCGACTGGTTCCGGCGGCATTAGAAAGCTATTTCCGCTGGCTACAATTCCTGTATAATGTCAAATTTCCAAATTCGGACTCGAACATGGTCAACATTGGATTCCAACAGCAATCATGAAAATACCCGCTACAGTTCGGGGACACGAATGCGCATCAAGAAACGTGCCAAAAACACTCGCTACAAAAGATACGCACATAACTAAAAGTACAAAATCATGCACAAAATTATTCACGCAAAACTGCATTCGCAAAAAGGATCATGAAAACACAAACTTTAATCCTAGGATATTAATACAAATCAACAAACATGCACAATTACACTCGCTCAAATGGACATGCACAAACATACATGTAAAAAAACATGCGCAAAAATGCATTCGCAACAACGTTCTTAAAAACACGAAGTACAACACTAGGACTTTAATGCGCATAACCAAACAACAGCAAAAACACAATATACAAAAGATACGGTGGAGTGTAGAAATTACACTCAACGTTTACGTTTACGGGGATTTTTTTATGGATTAATTTATATTTCTGTTTTAATTGGTGGATTTAGTATTCTATAGGTACAAATTGATAATTAGGTGTCCATGAAGCAAAAATGATCAAAGAGTAAGAAAAGAGTTGCAATTAGGAAAATAAAATCCAAATAGAAGAGAGGATCCCTCAACATCTTCGGTAGTGCCCACGAAGTCGAGCATAACTTTCTCATCCGGACTCCAAATCGACTGGTTGTGGCGGCATTAGAAAGCTATTTCAGCTGGCTACAATTCCTGGCTAATGTAAAATTTCCAAATTCGGACTCGAACATGGTCAAAATTGGATTCCAACAGCGATCATGAAAATACCCGCTACAGTTCGAGGACACGAATGCGCATCAAGAAACGTGCACAAAAACACTCGCTACAAAAGATACGCACATAAGTAAAAGTACAAAATCATGCACAAAATTACTCACGCAAAACTGCATTCATAAAAAGGATCATGAAAACACAAACTACAATCCTAGGACATTAATACAAATCAACAAAAATGCACAAACACACTCGCTCAAATGGACATGCACAAACATACATGTAAAAAAACATGCCCAAACGTGCATTCCCAACAACATTCTTAAAAACACGAAGTGCAACACTAGGACTTTAATGCGCATAACCAATCAACAGCAAAAACACAAGATACAAAAGATACGGTGGAGTGTAGAAATAACACTCAACGTTTACGTTTACGTGGATTTTTTTATGGATTAATTTATATTTCTGTTTTAATTGGTGGATTTAGTATTCTATAGGTACAAATTGATAATTAGGTGTCCATGAAGCAAAAATGATCAAAGAGTAAATAAAGAGTTGCAATTAGGAAAATAAAATCAAAACAGAACAGAGGATCCCTCAACATCTTCGGTAGTGCCCACGAAGTCGAGCATAACTTTCTCATCCGGACTCCAAATCGACTGGTTCCAGCGGAATTAGAAAGCTATGTCAGCTGGCTTCAATTCCTGTCTAATGTCAAATTTTCAAATTCGGACTCGAACATGGTCAAAATTGGAATCCAACAGCAATCATGAAAATACCCGCTACAGTTCGGGAACACGAATGCGCATCAAGAAACGTGCAAAAAAACAGCTCGCTACAAAAGACACGCACATAACTAAAAGTACAAAATCATGCACAAAATTATTCACGCAAAACTGCATTCGCAAAAAGGATCATGAAAACACAAACTTTAATCCTAGGATATTAATACAAATCAACAAACATGCACAATTACACTCGCTCAAATGGACATGCACAAACATACATGTAAAAAAACATGCGCAAAAATGCATTCGCAACAACGTTCTTAAAAACACGAAGTACAACACTAGGACTTTAATGCGCATAACCAAACAACAGCAAAAACACAATATACAAAAGATACGGTGGAGTGTAGAAATTACACTCAACGTTTACGTTTACGGGGATTTTTTTATGGATTAATTTATATTTCTGTTTTAATTGGTGGATTTAGTATTCTATAGGTACAAATTGATAATTAGGTGTCCATAAAACAAAAATGATCAAAGAGTAAGAAAAGAGTTGCAATTAGGAAAATAAAATCAAAATAGAAGAGAGGATCCCTCAACATCTTCGGTAGTGCCCACGAAGTCGAGCATAACTTTCTCATCCGGACTCCAAATTGACTGGTTCCGGCGTCATTAGAATACTATTTCAGCTGGCTACAATTCCTGTCTAATGACAAATTTCCAAATTCGGACTCGAACATGGTCAAAATTGGATTCCAACAGCGATCATGAAAATACCCGCTACAGTTCGAGGACACGAATGCGCATCAAGAAACGTGCACAAAAACACTCGCTACAAAAGATACGCACATAAGTAAAAGTACAAAATCATGCACAAAATTACTCACGCAAAACTGCATTCGCAAAAAGGATCATGAAAACACAAACTACAATCCTAGGACATTAATACAAATCAACAAACATGCACAAACACACTCGCTCAAATGGACATGCACAAACATACATGTAAAAAAACATGCGCAAAAGTGCATTCGCAACAACGTTCTTAAAAACACGAAGTACAACACTAGGACTTTAACGCGCATAACCAAACAACAGCAAAAACACAAGATACAAAAGATACGGTGGAGTGTAGAAATAACACTCAACGTTTACGTTTACGTGGATTTTTTTATGGATTAATTTATATTTCTGTTTTAATTGGTGGATTTAGTATTCTATAGGTACAAATTGATAATTAGGTGTCCATGAAGCAAAAATGATCAAAGAGTAAGAAAAGAGTTGCAATTAGGAAAATAAAATCAAAATAGAAGAGAGGATCCCTCAACATCTTCGGTAGTGCCCACGAAGTCGAGCATAACTTTCTCGTCCGGACTCCAAATCGACTGGTTCCGGCGGCATTAGAAAGCTATTTCAGCTGGCTACAATTCATGTCTAATGTCAAAATTCCAAATTCGGACTCGAACATGGTCAAAATTGGATTCCAACAGCATCATGAAAATACCGCTACAGTTCGGGGACACGAATGCGCATCAAGAAACGTGCAAAAAAACACTCGCTACAAAAGATACGCACATAACTAAAAGTACAAAATCATGCACAAAATTATTCACGCAAAACTGCATTCGCAAAAAGGATCATGAAAACACAAACTTTAATCCTAGGATATTAATACAAATCAACAAACATGCACAAACACACTCGCTCAAATGGACATGCACAAACATACATGTAAAAAAACATGCGCAAAACTGCATTCGCAACAACGTTCTTAAAAACACGAAGTACAACACTAGGACTTTAATGCGCATAACCAAACAACAGCAAAAACACAAATACAAAAAATACGGTGGAGTGTAGAAATAACACTCAACGTTTACGTTTACGTGGATTTTTTTATGGATAAATTTATATTTCTGTTTTAATTGGTGGATTTAGTATTCTATAGGTACAAATTGATAATTAGGTGTCCATGAAGCAAAAATGATCAAAGAGTAAGAAAAGAGTTGCAATTAGGAAAATAAAATCAAAATAGAAGAGAGGATCCCTCAACATCTTCGGTAGTGCCCACGAAGTCGAGCATAACTTTCTCATCCGGACTCCAACTCGACTTGTTCCGGCGACATTACAAAGCTATTTCCGCTGGCTACAATTCCTGTCTAATGTCAAATTTCTAAATTCGGACTCGAACATGGTCAAAATTGGATTACAACAGCGATCATGAAAATACCCGCTACAGTTCGAGAACACGAATGCGCATCAAGAAACGTGCACAAAAACACTCGCTACAAAAGATACGCACATAAGTGAAAGTACAAAATCATGCACAAAATTACTCACGCAAAACTGCATTCGCAAAAAGGATCATGAAAACACAAACTACAATCCTAGGACATTAATACAAATCAACAAACATGCACAAACACACTCGCTCAAATGGACATGCACAAACATACATGTAAAAAAACATGCGCAAAAGTGCATTCTCAACAACATTCTTAAAAACACGAAGTGCAACACTAGGACTTTAATGCGCATAACCATTCAACAGCAAAAACACAAGATACAAAAGATACGGTGGAGTGTAGAAATAACACTCAACGTTTACGTTTACGTGGATTTTTTTATGGATTAATTTATATTTATGTTTTAATTGGTGGATTTAGTATTCTATAGGTACAAATTTATAATTAGGTGTCCATGAAGCAAAAATGATCAAAGAGTAAGAAAAGAGTTGCAATTAGGAAAATAAAATCAAAATAGAAGAGAGGATCTCTCAACATCTTCGGTAGTGCCCACGAAGTCGAGCATACCTTTCTCATCCGGACTCCAAATCGACTGGTTTCGGCGCCATTAGAAAGCTATTTCTGTTAGAGTAGGTGACCAACAAGCCAACTTGTAGCTGTGGTCTTTCGTATTTATTATTGTAATAAACGAACCTTTATTCGTATTAATGATATAACACCTTGGCATTCTATATCTTTGTCCCTTTGTCACAAGCATAGATATAGTCCTTACAGTTATTACATGTACTAGTAATTGATCGTTAGGATCGTGAGATATTTACTTAAGTATTATAACTGTTAAACGTGTTCCTAGTCGAAGGGTTACGCCACTAATGAGGATATCGGCCTTTCCCATGAAGACTAGCACTTAGTGTATGTGTACTGCATCTCATCAGTAAACGGTATTGTGATATCGGCATGCATAAGTGGGTGCTCGTAAGTTGACGAGTTCACTGAACTCCCTCACCCTAGAAATCTCTAAGTGGTTCCCAATAATCGAGTAGAGATATCTATGGTATAGTTGTACACCATTAGTCCTTATGACCTAGACATCACCGTGACTTCACTAGAGGACCAGCTGTATCGTGACCTGTCCCTGAGTTCCACCGAGGACCATCCCAAGGGCCAGTTGTTAAGTGTATATTTTTACACTTTATCCTATCTTTTTATTTGAGCTTTTGGTGTGTTTTAACGATAATTGGTGCTTAAAAAGTTGATTTATTGTATTTTAGGTATAAATTGAAGAATTGGAAAAGTATGGGGTCAAAACTGCAATTTTGGCGAAAATATGGGTCAAAAGTGAAAATATCAAAATTCTGAAGATTTAAAGCTGAGACCCCCGTCCCAGTTTTAGTTCAAATTGTGAGACCCCCGTCCGAGACTCCGAAGTTGCGCAGTAAAGGAATTTTAATTGCACAAGGAAACTGCCTTCTTCCCCAAGTTCTTCACCCTATATAAGACCAAGCCAAGCACACAATTAGGGATCTTTTTACGCAATTTCAAGAGCAACAAAGCAATAACGAAGACGAAGAATTCGAAGACTCCAAGCAAAGATTTATCGTCTATGATTTATTTTATTTGCGTTTTTGCTTTAATCATGAGTAGCTAAATTACTTGTTTCTGGGATTTTATTTGGAACCCTATGTGGGATTTATGAACCCAATTATATGATTTTATGCAAGTTTTAATTCCGGATTATTTCTTCTACTTGTTTTATTAAGTTCATGAAACTGGCCACTTTATGCGCTTTTATGTTATTGTTAATCGCATGAATCGGAAGATCGGGTTAATAATTAGAACTGTGGTAGAAGAGCCTTTGTGGTATTAACATAGGAATATAGTTAATCTCTTAGGTAGCCATTATTGAGATTTGTGTTTAATGCTGTGTTCTAGAATTAATTGCATAGGAATATAGTAAATGAATCTAGAGGATTAGAATCGTAATACACGCGGAAGCGGGTTAGGATTATTTTAGCATCTCAGGTTAATAATCCGGGTTAATTGCTTGCATAATTGAAGGAATTGGGGGAGTAATAATCACATAGGGGGAAGAATAAAATCCTAGGCTTGCTTATCTTGATTAAATCTTCGTTTTAAATTGCTTTCTTGTTTTTGCCTGTCTTTTAATTTATTTTAATTTAGTTAATTCTCTTTAAAGTCAACTGTGTAGTGTGGGCTTGATAATAATTTGTAGAATTTAGCGTCTAGGATTAAGTCATTAAATATTCCCTGTGGGTTCGATATCCGGACTTAATTGTCCACTATATTACTTGTACGATACGTGCACTTGCGTGTAGGTTTTCGACCAACAAGTTTTTGGCGCCGTTGCCGGGGACTATTTTAATTATTTATTTTTATTTTAGCTCTATATTTGAACAATTTTCACGATTCACCCATTTAATTTTTGTTTTATTTTATTTTTAATTTTAGGTACTGTGTATGCGTAGGAGACTCGATCTTGCTAGAGAACCGTTTGATCCCGAAATCGAACGTACTTTCCGAGCGGCTAGGAGACTTCAACGCGCAAACAATACAATGGAGGACGAAGAACGCATACGCGCAGCGGGTAATTTACTCGGGGCCAACGAAAACCAAGTCCAAGACCCACCCCCTCAACTTCCAGTACAGCCAGCAGTTAGGCCACGGGCACTTCAAGACTACATAATCCCGACTCATGACGGATTCCGCCCGAGCATCCAATATCCACCCATTGAGGCGCACAATTTTGAGATCAAGCAAGGCCTCTTGACGATGCTCCAAAATAACGGGTTATTTAGTGGATTGGCAGGTGAAGATCCCCATCTTCACATTGTCAATTTTCTAGATACCTGTAACTCCCACCGTCAAAACGGCGTTTCCCAAGAGGCGCTACAATTAATTCTCTTCAAGCACTCCTTACAAGGAAGAGCTCGCCAGTGGTTGATGTCCCAAGCCCCCCACTCTATCTGGTCGTGGTCTCAACTCCTCAACCTTTTCATGAAAGTTTACAGCTCACCCGAGAAGGACGAGAGAATCCGACGAGAAATTCACAATTTTGTCCAAGAGCAAGGCGAGCAATTATACGAGGCATGGGAGAGATTTAAAACTCTTTTGCGGCAGTGTCCAACACATGGAGTCGAACAATGGCGGCAAATCCACATCTTCTACCAAGGGATTAACGAGAATGCACGAACGGTCTTAGATGCATCAACCGGGGGAAATTTTATGAGTCAATCGATACTGGATGCTTTCATCATGTTGGATCAAATTGCTCAAAATCGGTTTGCCAAGTCAAGTGAGAGGACGGTTAGTGGAGCCAAGAAAGTTCCCGGAGTGTTGGAGTTAGATGCAATTACGGCCCTTCAAGCTCAAGTGACCCAAATTGCTCAACAAAAACAACTCCTTCTACAACACATCAAAGCAAATCCACCACAACAAGTCCAAGCCGTTGAGTCTCCATGTTGCGAAATTTGCGGTGGAAATCACTACACGCTCCAATGCCAACAAGATGTGGAGTCGCTCAACTACGTCAACAATGCGCCTCGCCAATTCCAAAATCAAGGGTGGAGATCACAGGGGCAATATGGAGGAAATCAACAAGGCCAAGGATATCAAAGACCTCAAGGTCAATTCCAAAATCAAGCCCCTCCTCAACAAAGCTATCAAGGCAACAATCCACCGGCCCAAAAATCAAACACGGATGAGATATTGGCCCAATTCATGACCGCTACCCAAGCCTCGTTGCGAAATTTGGAGAATCAACTCGCTCAATTAGCTTTGAATCAAGAGAACCGTCCGCAAGGAGCATTACCATCGAATACGGAAGATCCTCGGAAGCAAAAGTTCGAGACGTGCCAAGCTATCGATTTCAAAATCGAGAAAAAGAAAGAAATTCAAGTCAAGCCGCAAGTCACTGTAGCCGAATGGGTTGAGCCAATCCCATATCCACAAAGATTGCTAACAAAAAAGATCGAGGTCGAGACGTGCCAAGCAGTCACCTTGAAGAACGGGAAGCAATTGGAGGAAGCCCCTCGAAAAGAGAAGAGAAACACGGTAATCGAGAAGCCGAAAGTAAATGAGGAAAAAGAATCAACTCATGAAGAGCCACCATCAACGGTGCCTTCACAAGTCCCTCCAATTCCTTATCCTCAAAAGTTTATAATGAAGAAGCTCGATGCCGAATATCAAAGATTTTTGGACAAGTTGAAGGAAATTCGCATAAATATTCCTTTCATTGAAGCACTACAAAAGATGCCAAAGTGGGTGAAGTTACTCAAGGACCTCGTGAAGAAAAGTAAGAAATTGCAAGGGAACGAGATGATCCAACTCACAAAGCAAATTAGTGCAATTCTTACTCGGCCTCTTCCACAAAAACTCGGCGATCCAGGTAAGTTTACTATTCCTTGTACTATAGGAGGTAAAAATTTTAGATCGCTCATTGATTTAGGCGCTAGCATTAATCTTATGCCTTATTCAACCTTTAAAAATCTTGGGTTAGGAGAAATTGAACCGACGGCTATAACTCTTCAATTAGCCGATAGATCTTTAGTTTACCCAAAAGGTATTTTAGAGAATGTGCTAGTGAAAGTCAATAAATTTATCTTCCCTGTTGATTTCGTGATACTAGATATAGATGAGGATACGGAGATACCTCTTATCGTAGGGAGACCGTTTTTAGCCACGTCGAAAACTCTCATTGATTGTGCTAGTGGTGATCTTACAATGACTGTGCATGATCAAACAATCAAATTCAATGTTTTTAGTGTTAATAAAAATCCATGTGATAATAATGATTGTTTTGCTATTGAGCTTATGGATTTTACAAATAATGAAAAATTTGATGTTTCGATCTTGGACAATGGGAAAGCATCTTTGAGTGCAGGAGATGATGGCGGAAACGAAAATCGGAAGGAGCAAGTTTACTTCATGGACTCAATTTCAACTCCTCCGAGAGAAAGTCATACGAGTTTGAGTCTTAACGGCGATGAGAGTGCAAGGAAGATGTTGCCACCCAAAGACTCGAGCAAATCACGAGAGAAGGATGAGTCAAGCTATTGTGGTCGTAAGGAGAAAATAAAAAAGGAATTGCACAAAAGAAAATTGGTGTTATTGTGCAAATCCCGTCTTTGGTTATTTCCAAGGAAGCGCAAATCAAAGTGGTCGCGGCCGTTTATTGTCCAAGAAATTCTTCCTCACGAGGTGGTTAAAATAAAGGAGCGCGATTCAAATCGTACGTTCAACGTGAAGCGAAGCCGGCTCAAAACGTATTGGGAAGAGAGTGAAGAATGCCAAGTGACCTCGGTCACTTTTGCTTGAAAATAAAGAAGCAAAGTCCGGCTGAAGACTTTAAACTTAGCGCTTCTCGGGAGGCAACCCGAGCTTTATTGTTTTTCGTATTTTTCTTTAATTTTTCATTTTTTTTTAATATCATAAGCATGCATTCTAATTTATAATTTTAATTTTACTTTTCAGGGTCGAAAACGTGACCGAGAGTCGAGTCGGCCGTCCGCAAAAAAAAAATAAAAAAAAAAAATAAAAAAAAAAATAATTTTTGCACCACAGCATGTGGGACGCCCGTCCCAAAACATGCTTATTTTGTGGGACGGCCGTCCCAAAACCAGGAAGAAAAAAAAAATTCAGACGGCTGTTCGAAAATCAGCACAAAAATCGGGACGGCCGTCCGACTATTTAGGGCGTTTTAACTTCAAAAAAATTAGATTTTCTCCCCCATTATTTCCTAAACCATCCTCTTTCCTTCTCTCAAACTCTCACACACAAAAGGAAGCTAGAGAATCAAACCAAATTCTCCAAAATCTACTCTTTCAAGGCACGCCCACAAGGTGTTCGATAATTTGTTCCAATAAAATTTTGAGTTCGATTGTCAACCAATTCTTACCGAATCTATTCCAACCTCTCTCCCAACTTTCTTTTCCAACAAAAGAAGCCGCACGAGTGAAGCTTCATCTTCTAAAGGCAAAGGAAAAGGCAAGAAAAGTGACACCAAAACGACGGTTCCTCTTCCAAAGCCGCTCCTCAAGCCCGAGACGACCCCGAAGCCTCAAGCTCCCGTGCCGATCGACGATTCCGAATGAAGATGGAGCGAGAGAGCTTTCCGATGATGAGGAGCATGAGAGAGCTAGGGAGGAGCACCCCGATCACATCGACTCCAACTAAATCAGGTGTTTTCTATCCTTAAACTTTGTGCTAATTTCGTTGAGGGCAACGAAAATTTTAAGTTTGGGGGTGAAAAACATGTTATTTTTGTGCTTATTTGTTTTAGTTTGCATGCATTAGGTTTTATTCGTTTTTATTGTTTTTCTCGTTTTCCGGAATATAAAAAAAAAAAAAATATGCTTGAGTCGAAGGCATCGATGATTTATGATGATGAGAGATGATCAATGTTTGATGATGAAATTGCTTGTTTTATGTGATAAGGATTTGATGTTTGTTTAGCTTTCGATTCAACGGGACTTAGAAGCGAATTATTGCTAGGAATCACATTTTGTGCATTGCTTTTGTTGAATGTTTTGTATTTTAAATTTGGAATTAATTTGTGCTAGATCATGCTATGTTCGGTTTTAAGACTCACCTTAGGAAATTTATGATACGAAGTATTGAGTAGTGAGTCATTTGGGATATGATTTGGGCCTTCTTTGAACCGTTTGAGCCTTTCAAGCCGACCGTTTTATCGAAATTATCCTTAGAACCTTGATTTGAGCTTCGGAGAAAAGGTGTTCTTTCTTTTAGCCAATGTGTGAGGTAGAATTGGTGGAGATTCTCGAAAATTACCCCTTGGAGATCGGTCGGAAAGTTTTATAAGGTCCTTCTTCTTCTTCGAAAAAAAAAAAAAGAAAAAAAAAAGAAAAAAGAAGACAAATATCTATGCTTCTATATATATACATAAAAAAAATAAAAAAATCAAAAAAAAAAAAAAAAAAAAAAAAAGAAGAAGAAGAAGAGACTAGAAGGGAGAAATAAGGACTAGTTGTTGAATTAATTTTTGAAAACTCGATCCATTGCCTGATCAATAGCAAAAGTGGAGACTTTTGAACTTTTGAAAATCGAGTTTATTAAAGTCCGTAGAGGTGAATTCATTGTTTCAAACGCCTATCTTTCAAATTTTGGCGTAATCACCTAAATTCAAGAAGAATAGCCACACATACCCATATTTCCTACCTCGAACCAAAGAACCTAACAATTGAAAGCCACAAAGCCCCAATGATCCCAATAGCTTAATATTCGATATTAGTAGAGTAGAATATTTTGGTGAGTATTTGGAGTCAAGCATATGCATGTAAGTATAAATTTTTTCTATCTTTAATTTGTAAATATTGGATGCTTGAAGCAATTGTATGAATTGTGGTTTTTGGTAATGGTGAGAGACTAAGTGTTGTTGAATTTTGAGCTTGCGAATGCCTAAGAATTGTCATTATAATTACAAGTTCTGAAAACGTGAAGTTGGTCATTGATCTATGTGATGAGATGTTATCGTTGAGTTATTTGCTTATTGGTAAATTTTGCTTGAGGACAAGCAAAAGTTCAAGTTTGGGGGTGTGTTAAGTGTATATTTTTACACTTTATCCTATCTTTTTATTTGAGCTTTTGGTGTGTTTTAACGATAATTGGTGCTTAAAAAGTTGATTTATTGTATTTTAGGTATAAATTGAAGAATTGGAAAAGTATGGGGTCAAAACTGCAATTTTGGCGAAAATATGGGTCAAAAGTGAAAATATCAAAATTCTGAAGATTTAAAGCTGAGTCCCCCGTCCCAGTTTTAGTTCAAATTGTGAGACCCCCGTCCGAGACTCCGAAGTTGCGCAGTAAAGGAATTTTAATTGCACAAGGAAACTGCCTTCTTCCCCAAGTTCTTCACCCTATATAAGACCAAGCCAAGCACACAATTAGGGATCTTTTTACGCAATTTCAAGAGCAACAAAGCAATAACGAAGACGAAGAATTCGAAGACTCCAAGCAAAGATTTATCGTCTATGATTTATTTTATTTGC
This sequence comes from Erythranthe guttata, assembly GCF_000504015.1. The sequence goes on from NW_012194510.1 coordinate 69,683, forward strand.
GTTTTTGCTTTAATCATGAGTAGCTAAATTACTTGTTTCTGGGATTTTATTTAGAACCCTATGTGGGATTTATGAACCCAATTATATGATTTTATGCAAGTTTTAATGCCGGATTATTTCTTCTACTTGTTTTATTAAGTTCATGAAACTGGCCACTTTATGCGCTTTTATGTTATTGTTAATCGCATGAATCGGAAGATCGGGTTAATAATTAGAACTGTGGTAGAAGAGCCTTTGTGGTATTAACATAGGAATATAGTTAATCTCTTAGGTAGCCATTATTGAGATTTGTGTTTAATGCTGTGTTCTAGAATTAATTGCATAGGAATATAGTAATTGAATCTAGAGGATTAGAATCGTAATACACGCGGAAGCGGGTTAGGATTATTTTAGCATCTCAGGTTAATAATCCGGGTTAATTGCTTGCATAATTGAAGGAATTGGGGGAGTAATAATCACATAGGGGGAAGAATAAAATCCTAGGCTTGCTTATCTTGATTAAATCTTCGTTTTAAATTGCTTTCTTGTTTTTGCCTGTCTTTTAATTTATTTTAATTTAGTTAATTCTCTTTAAAGTCAACTGTGTAGTGTGGGCTTGATAATAATTGGTAGAATTTAGCGTCTAGGATTAAGTCATTAAATATTCCCTGTGGGTTCGATATCCGGACTTAATTGTCCACTATATTACTTGTACGATACGTGCACTTGCGTGTAGGTTTTCGACCAACACCAGTGTTCGTGCAGTCCGAAATCTAGTGGGAGGTCTGTGCATTGTAGTCGGGGATTCGATCGCTAGAAAAGTCTTGGATGTCCAGTGTGTTCTGAAAGTTTGTAATCATTCTAAGTCTCTGGCCAGAGCTGACTAAGTGATGATTAGAGAATTCGATTCTCTAAGTCATGCACGTAAGGATTACAACACTTAGAACGATTGCACCGTCATCGAACATATAAAGAGGTCTCGATGAACCAATGCCTCTAGTTCGATCGGGACATATGTATCGAAGGGACCGTACTGTACGTTAACTATATCTCAAGGTTCTTGCAGGCACTTCATTTGTATCTAGGGAATCATGACGCGTAGTTGCTAGACGCCTATCTTGATTCGTTGGGTGATTAAGGTGAAACGAGCTTCATCTTAATCGTAACTCTAAGGGATGAGTTTTGACCACAAAGAGTTGTGGGCCCACGGCTAGCTTACACCTGAACCATCGAGGGTCACACTGCTCGTGCACATGAGATCTTTGAATAAACGGTCAGAGATAAAATAGTTTATCTTTGCATGATTGGAAGTCAATATGATTGAGTCCAACATTCGTAATTTGGAATTATGAATGAGAAAAAGAAAAGGAAATGAATAGGCGAACGTATTAGTGAACTTTCTAAATCGGGAGGTTTCCAAATTTAGAAAGCGCACTGAACTAGGGTTTCCACTTTTAGAAAGTTGGAAAATGAGAAATGGCACTCGTAATGACGAGGAAATTATAATGGTTCCGAAAATGTAATCGTTGCAATTTTTCGGTCATTGAATTAAGAGAGACGAGCAAGTAAAAGTACTAACGGACTTAAGCTGTTGGGCCCGGTCCAACTTAAGCCCGCTAGGGTTTTATGCAAGACATATAAATACTTGATTTATAGGTCTTGCACAAACATACAAGTGAAACCCTAACCCTAGCCGTCCACCCCTCTCTCTCGGCCTCTCTCTCCCACGGCCAACACCGCCGCCCACTCCGCCGTTTCGCCGGAATCGGCCGTTGATCGGCCGATTGGCTTGGTAGTCTCTTTCCTTCTCTTTTTCTTCCGTTTTTCTAACTATTACGTGTCTAGTGCCACGTGTTTAGTAGATCAAAGTATACGAGGTGAAATCCGAGAGGAGGAAGATCGAAGATCGAGGAATCGAAGAGCAGCGCACGAGCCGAAGCCGCACGCTGCCCCACGCGCCGCCCCGGAAGACCGCGCGTGTACCTCACGCGCCGCCGTGGCCGATTTGCTGCTGCTGCCGCTGCACCGCTGCTGCCCCGATTGTACGGATTGGTTTCCGTAGCAATCTCGACTTGCTAAACGCTCCTACCTCACGCTTCAAGAGGTAAATATACGAAACCCTAGTTTCTACTCGTTTATGTTTAAACTATGAATTCATGTTTGCTATCGTATGATTTTATGTGATTATGTGTAATCGTTTTAATATTTGCAAGCATGTTAATTGGTTTAAACGCGAGCATGTTAATTGATTTAAATTCGGTTGAATTATTTAGCATGTATGTTGTTTTTAATTTCGCTGGAAGCGCAAAGGTACGCAATTAATTGATTTAATTTGTCGGGCATGTACTTGTGTGTTTTAAAGTCGTTTAAATAACATAAATTTTTGTTTTCCGCTGCGTATGCGTGCCCGAAACCCAACAATTTCCGCTGGCTACAATTCCTGTCGAATGTCAAATTTCCGAATTCGGACACGAACATGGTCAAAATTGGATTCCAACAGCGATCATGAAAATACCCGCTACAGTTCGAGGACACGAACGCGCATCAAGAAACGTGCACAAAAACACTCGCTACGAAAGATACGCACATAAGTAAAAGTACAAAATCATGCACAAAATTACTCACGCAAAACTGCGTTCGCAAAAAGGATCATGAAATCACAAACTACAATCCTAGGACATTAATACAAATAAACAAACATGCACAAACACACTCGCTCAAATGGACATGCACAAACATACATGTAAAAAAACATGCGCAAAAGTGCATTCGCAACAACGTTCTTAAAAACACGAAGTACAACACTAGGACTTTAACGCGCATAACCAAACAACAGCAAAAACACAAGATACAAAAGATACGGTGGAGTGTAGAAATAACACTCAACGTTTACGTTTACGTGGATTTTTTTATGGATTAATTTATATTTCTGTTTTAATTGGTGGATTTAGTATTCTATAGGTACAAATGTATAATTAGGTGTCCATGAAGCAAAAATGATCAAAGAGTAAGAAAAGAGTTGCAATTAGGAAAATAAAATCAAAATAGAAGAGAGGATCCCTCAACATCTTCGGTAGTGCCCACGAAGTCGAGCATAACTTTCTCATCCGGACTCCAAATCGACTGGTTCCGGCGGCATTAGAAAGCTATTTCAGCTGGCTACAATTCCTGTCTAATGTCAAATTTCCAAATTCGGACTCGAACATGGTCAAAATTGGATTCCAACAGCGATCATGAAAATACCCGCTACAGTTCGAGGACACGAACGCGCATCAAGAAACGTGCACAAAAACACTCGCTACAAAAGATACGCACATAAGTAAAATTACAAAGTCATGCACAAAATTACTCACGCAAAACTGCATTCGCAAAAAGGATCATGAAAACGCAAACTACAATCCTAGTACATTAATGCAAATCAACAAACATGCACAAACACACTCGCTCAAATGGACATGCACAAATGTACATGTAAAAAAACATGCGCAAAAGTGCATTCGCAACAACGTTCTTAAATACAAGAAGTACAAGACGAGGACTTTAATACGCATAACCAAACAACAGCAAAAACACCAGATACCAAAGATACAGTGGGAGTGTAGAAAATAACCCTCAACGTTTTACTTTTACGTGGCATTTTTTTATGGATTAATTGATATTCTCGTCTCAAGAGGGGGCTTTGAGTATTCTATAAGTGACAATGAATAATTAGGTGTCCTAGAAGCAATATTGATCAAAGAGTAAGACATGAGTTGCAATTAGAGATATAAAATCAAAATAGTAGAGAGGATCCCTCTACATCTTCGGTAGTGCGCATGAAGTCGAGCATACCTTTCTCATCCGGACTGCAAATCAACTGGTTCCGGCGGCATTAGAAAGTCTATTTCCGCTGGCTACAATTCCAATCTAATGTCAAATTTCCAAATTCGGACTCGAACATGGTCAAAATTGGATTCCAACAGCGATCATGAAAATACCCGCTACAGTTCGAGGACACGAATGAGCATCAAGAAACGTGCACAAAAACACTCGCTACAAAAGATACGCACATAAGTAAAAGTACAAAATCATGCACAAAATTACTCACGCAAAACGGCATTCGCAAAAAGGATCATGAAAACACAAACTACAATCCTAGGACATTAATACAAATCAACAAACATGCACAAACACACTCGCTCAAATGGACATGCACAAACATACATGTAAAAAAACATGCGCAAAAGTGAATTCGCAACAACGTTCTTAAAAACATGAAGTACAACACTAGGACTTTAACGCGCATAACCAAACAACAGCAAAAACACAAGATACAAAAGAGACGGTGGAGTGTAGAAATAACACTCAACGTTTACGTTTACGTGGATTTTTTTATGGATTAATTTATATTTCTGTTTTAATTGGTGGATTTATGATTCTATAGGTACAAATTGATAATTAGGTGTCCATGAAGCAAAAATGATCAAAGAGTAAGAAAAGAGTTGCAATTAGGAAAATAAAATCAAAATAGAAGAGAGGATCCCTCAACATCTTCGGTAGTGCCCACGAAGTCGAGCATAACTTTCTCATCGGGACTCCAAATCGACTGGTTCCGGCGGCATTAGAAAGCTATTTCAGCTGGCTACAATTCCTGTCTAATGTCAAATTTCCAAATTCGGACTCGAACATGGTCAAAATTCGATTCCAACAGCGATCATGAAAATACCCGCTACAGTTCTAGGACACTAACGCGCATCAAGAAACGTGCACAAAAACACTCGCTACGAAAGATACGCACATTAGTCACAGTACAAAATCATGCACAAAATTACTCACGCAAAACTGCATTTGCAAAAAGGATCATGAAAACACAAACTACAATCCTAGGACATTAATACGAATCAACAAACATGCACAAACACACTCGCTCAAATGGACATGCACAAACATACATGTAAAAAAACATGCGCATAAATGCATTCACAACAACGTTCTTAAAAACACCAAGTACAACACTAGAACTTTAACGCGCATAACCAAACAACAGCTAAAACACAAGATACAAAAGATGACGGTGGAGTGTACAAATAACACTCAACGTTGACGTTTACGCGGATTTTTTTATGGATAAATTTATATTTATGTTTTAATTGGTGGACTCAGTATTCTATAGGTACAAATGTATAACTAGGTGTCCCTGAGGCATAAATGATCTAAGAGTAACAGAACAGTCGCACTTAGGAAGATAGCATCCAGATAGAAGAGAGGATCCCTCAACATCTTCGGTAGTGCCCACGAAGTCGAGCATAACTTTCTCATCGGGACTCCAAATCGACTGGTTCCGGCGGCATTAGAAAGCTATTTCAGCTGGCTACAAAGTCCTGTCTAATGTCAAATTTCCAAATTCGGACTCGAACATGGTCAAAATTCGATTCCAACAGCGATCATGGAAATACCCGCTACAGTTCGAGGACACGAATGCGCATCAAGGAACGTGCACCAAAACACTCGCTACCAAAGATACGCACATAAGTAAAAGTACCAAATCAAGCACAAAATTACTCAAGCAAAACTGCATTCGCAAAAAGGATCATGAAAACACCAACTACAATCCTAGGACATTAATACCAATCGACAAACATGCACAAACACACTCGCTCAAATGGACAAGCACAGACATACATGTAAAAAAAAATGCGCAAAAGTGCATTCGCAACCACGTTCGTAAAAACACGAAGTGCAACACTAGGACTTTATTGCGCATAACCCAACCACAGCCAAAAACACAAGATACAAAAGATACGGTGGAGTGTAGAAATAACACTCAACGTTTACGTTTACGTGGATTTTTTTATGGATTAATTTATATTTCTGTTTTAATTGGTGGATTTAGTATTCTATAGGTACAAATTGATAATTAGGTGTCCATGAAGCAAAAATGATCAAAGAGTAAGAAACGAGTTGCAATTAGGAAAATAAAATCAAAATAGAAGAGAGGATCCCTCAACATCTTTGGTAGTGCCCACGAAGTCGATCATAACTTTCTCATCTGGACTCCAAATCGACTGGTTCCGGCGGCATTAGAAAGCTATTTCAGCTTGCTACAATTCCTGTCTAAT
>NW_012194514.1:44295-56168 GCF_000504015.1 Erythranthe guttata
TCGAAACATTGACACTATATATATATTTTTTTTTTAATAATAGATAAACTTTATTTTATATTAAGCCCCTATTAAATTTTTTTTTTTCTCGTGTAAAAATAAAAATAAATTAAACATGTTTGAATTGAATTTAATATATAATCAATCAAAAAATGTTAAAAATATGAAATTACACAAAATGAAAGACCGAGGGTATATACGGTATAATCCCATCTGTAAAATAGTAAATATAATTAATTTAATTTTTTTCTTTCTTCGCATGTAATATTTTTTTCTCTGCAAATCCGGCAATCTCTCTCATTCTTCTCTCTCTCTAAAACTGATGTGCACTTCTTCTGCAAATCTCCTCCGCCATTTCTGAACCCGTGTCTTTCTCATTCTATCGATACATATCTAGAGAGAGAGAGAGAGAGAATCATGGACGATGATGTTAAGAATGATTCCGCAGCAGAAATTTCGTCGAGCTGTTTGCCTTCTGAGCCACGTCAAATAGAAGAAGAAAAAAAGGAGGAAGAAGAAGAAGAGGAAGAGAGAGAAGAGGCTTCTTCTTCAGATGAAGACCAGAGAGTCTATTTAGTCCCGTTTAGGTATAAACATTTTCGAATGTCACTCCGAATTTCGAGTTTTTATTTCCTTTTTTTGGGTGGAATTCCTTATTGAAGACTGTGAACTAGCGAACAAATCTGATTCAAATCGAAAAATTCATTTCGGAATCGAATGTTGCTGCCAATTTTAGTCGTATCAGCCGCAATCGAAGTTCAATTGAAACCCCAAATCGGGTAGAACTTCCAAAAAAATTGAAATTCGAAAAAAAAAAAAAACTGATCGCTGGATTTACTTGTGTGTTTACTTCGAAATTCGAGCTGATTACGTCATGGATTTTGGTGAATTACTCAATTTTGAAATTGAATTTTGCTGCGTGTTTGTTTTGCCTTTGGTTGATTGGATTTTCATGTTATTAATGCTTTGTCATTTTGGGGGTAGAAAACCTAGAAAAAATGGAGTGTGTAGATTGGATGTTACTGAGAGTTTTATTAACTTGGTTGTGGTTTAGATGGTGGAAGGAGGCACAAGACCCCTCTTTGTCGGAGGTGAAAAACGGAATTCCGTATGCAGCATGCCCTGCTCCTCCATACGGTGGTCCGATGAAGATATTCAACAATATATTCAATTCAGATATTTCATTTAACCTAAAGAAAGAAGATGGCTCTTCTAGCAATGGGGAAAGTGGTGAAGTTGGGCTACAGAATCGAGATTATGCATTGGTCCCCGGTGATGTTTGGCTGCAGACACTCAAATGGTTAGTATAGTGAAGAACTCGAGCTAGGTTTGCCTTTTTTTTTCAGCTGCATTGCTTAAAACTTTCTATTTTCATTTATATGATCGATTTCAACTTGCGATACACGCAAGACACGCAATATATTGCTGAACATATAAATGCATTACGTAGTGTGCCACGTGGCTTGGGTACCTTTAGATATCTGCCATGATTTCACCGCTTTGAGTTTTGTCGCTTCTCCGATAATCTTGCTGGTCCAATGTTATCTAGCTTGAGGAATTGTGGACCCCATTTCATTTAATGCAATCACGTCCACGGATTTGTCGTTCATCTTTCGATGTTTCATTTAATGCAATCACGTTCGTGTCATTAATGTGTTTAGTTATTTATCCGTTTGTGTTATTGCGACTTTTTATTGATGCCTTTGGAATTAAATAAAGTCGACTCATTTTCTATTTATTTATGTGCTTTCCAGGCACAGTGATTTCAGAAGTTCGTCTAAGGACAAAAAAGGGTTTTCAGCTGTAGAAGAAGATATGTCAGATGTCTATCCATTGCAACTTAGGCTCTCTGTGTTGTGGGAAACCAATGTACTGGCGGTAAAAATAAGCAAAAAGGTTCGTAATTCCTGCGGCCGTCGCATTGTATTGGCTGTTTTTTTTATGATTTATTTCCACGTAGCATGCATCTCTCTCATTATTGTATTTAATGTAAGAAAGAACTGTGCGTCGGTAGTTTTGAAGGGAACAACCATAAAAGGAAAGTGTATATTTAGCAACTCCTGATCAATTAAAACTTGACAAGATATCATGGGAAACAACCTATATGAGATCTTCCGTTAAATTCGGAAGTTAACACATTGGAATAGGCTTCTTAACGTAAGACCTATTATTGGCGTGCATGCATTGAGATGTTCTTGATCTTCTTTCTTTTCTTCCTTAAGTTTCTCATTTGCCTTAATTTTCAGGATAATTCAGTTGAGTGCTTTCGAAGAGCCTGCAAGATTTTTAATGTGGAAGCTGAGCCTGTGAGTATAACTTTACTTTCTTGCAAATGTAACTTTAATATTCTTTCCTGGAAACTGATGATTAACTCCACGCTGTGCAGTTACGGGTTTGGGATTTTTCTGGGCAGACAATGCTGCTTTTCTTGAACGAGAAAAATAAGATCTTAAAAGATTCCCAAAAGCTAACAGAGCAGGATGTAAGTAGATCTTTATGTACAATGCATCATGTGATGATATACTTCTCAATATGGTTGTGCATCTTCGACTTATCGAGTCTGAAATTAGAAAACTATATTCGTTGCATCCTATTTTGTCTGCTGTCTGCATGGTGAGGTTATCATCTTTGATCTTTTGTTCTTGTGAAAAGGTCCGTACCAAAGTCCATGATGTGTATAATTTGGTATCAAATTGATATGTAACAGGTTGATCAAGATTACTCCTGTAACCAACCAAGGTTGTTAAAATCGGGACTGTAAGTAAAAACGGAAGGGGACTGTAAAAAGCATAGTCGTAAAATCAGATCGTAAAAGCAGAGGGTTTTACATATCTTGTGGAATTAAATAAAATACCAAATATCATGTCTCAAGATATATGAAATATCTCCTAACATAAATAAAATATGTGGTATCTTGTTATCGATTGCTCTTTGGGCTAGGGTTCAGTTTTCCATGAATTTCAGACATAGTTGTGTTCCTTGAATAAAGTAAAATGTTCATTGGAGGGCTGAAAATGGTTGAGTTCACTTGTTTCGAAGAAAAACGATTGGATTTGGCTCAACCAACTGAATTAATGCAAATATGAAATTGTTTAAAATCATAGATTTTGAAGATTTGTCTCCAAATCTTGAAGGATTTTGCTTGGATTAGGATTCCACTAGCAGTTAACAAGATAGAGGGTAGTGAAATCGTATAATGCCTTGAATTATGTACTTTTATCTTATTTAACTTCTTTTCCTTTGTGCAGCTGCCGCTTGAGTTGCAAGTTTATGGATTGTCAGATTCTTTTAGAAATAAAGGACCTAAAAAAGACGATAATGGGCAACATTCTAATGGTGCTTCATTTCTGATGAATGGTAATTCTGCTGGAAGCAAATCTTCGTATCTTCTCGGGAGTTCGTTTGAAGCTGGTAGTTTGGGCTTAACTGGATTACAAAACCTGGGGAACACTTGCTTTATGAACAGTGCTATTCAGTGTCTAGCACACACCCCAAAGCTTGTTGATTACTTCCTTGGAGACTACAGGAAAGAAATAAACCCGGACAATCCATTAGGCATGAAAGTACGTTCCCTTACTTATTAGGACTTAATAAATGACAGGCTCTGAGTAATTTTATCTTTTTATTTTCATCGATGGGCTGCTTTGTCTTTTGCTGTTCACCAAATATTATCGCCTTTTCGGTCAAGTTAGATTACCACAAAATGTTAGTTGTAGGATGTTATAGATTTCATTCTTTCCATGTGTGTATGATATAGCTTGTGATCTTTATAACTCCATTTCTTAAACAATAGAATTATTTGCTTTGGACAGGGTGAGATTGCTTCGTCTTTCGGAGATCTGATGAAGAAATTATGGGCACCTGGAGCAACTCCACTGGCACCAAGAACATTCAAATTGAAGCTTGCTCATTTTGCCCCGCAATTCAGTGGCTTTAATCAGCACGATTCCCAAGTATTTACTATTCTCTAAGTGGAAATTTCTAATTAATCTTCTGTTCCTCTTTTCGAAACTTACCTGACTCAGTGTCCCGTCCATTGAAAGTGAGAGCAGTAAAAATATTCTCACCGTATTTACGTACTGTAGGAGGTCCTGGCATTTCTTTTAGATGGTCTACATGAAGATTTAAATCGTGTGAAATGCAAACCGTACGTCGAAGCTAAAGATTCCGACGGGCGACCTGATGAAGAAGTAGCTGATGAATATTGGCGGAATCACCTTGCTCGTAATGACTCTATAATTGTCGATGTTTGCCAAGTAAGTCTCGTTTCTTTAGATTTATCTATGTTCTTGAAACAAACTGTCAACGTTTATGCCTTTTTTGGGTCTCAAGTATCTGAAAATAAGAGTTTATTTAAGCACATATTTTCATCGAAAATAATTGGATTTGCGATTGAAGTGCTCTATGGCTTATGACACCGAAAAAAAAAAGAAAAAAAAAAGAGGATTTTTTTCAGGCAGTTTTTTGTCATCTTTACAGTTACCTTCTAACTATAGCCTAACATCGGGTATTATTACAGGGTCAGTTCCGGTCCACATTAATATGTCCAGAGTGCAGAAAGTTGTCTGTTACTTTCGACCCATTCATGTATCTGTCGTTACCTCTGCCATCAACATCCACGCGGACAATGACGGTGACAGTTGTAAAATCTGATGGTAGTACTAAGCCATCCTCGTTCACTGTCACTGTACCCAAGAATGGGAAGCTTGAAGATCTCACTCAGGCCTTAAGCACAGCATGTTCGTTAGGAGTTGACGAAATGCTCTTAGTTGCTGAGGTAACTGCAGCAATTACAGTGCTACCTAAATTTTTCTTTGGAGTTTCTAAATGTTATTCTATTTCGCCATATTGCTTATTTTGTAATGGTGAACATGTACAGATTTACAACAACCGTATCATACGTTTTCTGGAAGAGCCGACTGATTCGTTATCTTTGATTAGAGACAATGACCAACTAATCGCATATAGGCTGTCGAAGGATGCTAAGGAATCCCCGCTTTTTGTATTTATGCATCAGCAGATTGAAGAGTGAGTCCAACTAATCGCATAATTGCATGTTTTTCACATGTATCTTGCTATTTTATTTTTTTTCGCTAATTTTTAAAATAATTATCTACAGAAAATTCATTTGTGGGAAATTAACACCCAATTGGAAGGCATTCGGAGTTCCCCTCATAGTACGGGAAAACATTGCTAAAGGATCTGATTTTCGTGAAGTGTATGCAAAGTTACTTGCTCCATTCCTGGTACCTGATGACGATTCTGCCGACAATATTGATTCCTCAAACAATAGTGCAACCGAAGTAGATTCTTTATTAAGTGAGTCGCCTCTGAAATCCGATGAAGAAAAGCCTGTGGAAGGACAATCTGTTGCAGATTTTCAGTTCTACTTAACAAACGAAAAAGGAGTAGAAAAAAAATCCGAAATCGGAATGGAAGAGCTGGTGAAACCCATGCCTGAAAGGCTTTATGTACTTGTATCTTGGTCGGAAAAGATGGTCAAGCGTTACGACGTACAGCCTTTGACTTCGCTTCCGGAAGTTTTCAAATCGGGATTCTTCGCAAAGAGACCGCAGGAATCTGTATCTCTGTATAAATGCCTCGAAGCGTTTCTAAAGGAGGAGCCTCTTGGACCAGATGATATGTGGTCAGTAATCAGTATGCTAAGTCCTTAGTTTCTACAGATTATTTCTCTCAGACCACTTATTTACCAATCTGCCATTTTCCACTTTTTTAGGTACTGTCCGGTTTGCAAGAAGCACTGTCAAGCCGATAAGAAATTAGATCTCTGGAGATTGCCGGAAATCTTGGTCATCCATTTGAAAAGATTCTCCTACAACCGTTTTCTGAAGAATAAATTGGAGACTTATGTTGACTTCCCCATCCGGGATCTTGACCTGTCCGATTATATCGCCCAAAAGGGCGGAAAATCTTCTAACCGCTATTTGCTTTATGCAATAAGTAACCATTACGGAAGCATGGGAGGCGGTCACTACACAGCATTTGTTCATGTAAGTTCGGCTTAGCATCGATCGAGATTTGTGCGTTAATTGATGTTTATATATTTTCTTGGAGTACGGAATTTAAATTTTTACTTGTTCGATGTAGCATGGCGGTGATAGGTGGTACGATTTTGACGACAGCCACGTGTCTCCGATTAGTGAGGACAAGATCAAAACCTCAGCTGCCTATGTTTTGTTTTACAGGAGAGTTGAAGATGCCTGAAAAAAGTTGAGATGAGTAAGTGATTATTGGAAAAGAGATTAATTAATTACTTAATTAATGTTTTTTTTAATTATTGGTTATGGATATGGGTACAATAATTTTTGTCTTGATATTTTGTTAGTCTTAGGTAGTGTTTTTTTTTAAGATTTGAAAACTGAAAGGGTGTTTGTTAGTATAGGATGATGATAATGATAATGCCGAAGAAAAAAAATCATTATATAAATTAAATATAGTGAAAGCTGAGGTGGCAGTTGAGAATCTTATATAGGATCATTTTGCTACAAAAAATGTAGCCATTAAATTATTGTAACTGGTCTATTTTATCAAATAGTGGGATTTTTTTTAGGTACTCTCTCTCTCTCTCTCTCTCTCTAAATACATATTTGTACCTTTTTAGTTTAAATTCATTTGGCATTTTGTAAGTGATTTGACTGCTGCAGCCTACATGCATCTCGACAAATATTTTTACTGAAATTCAAATAAATATCACTTTATTTTTAAAACTCATCTTTATCAGAATTAATACAAATAAAAATTGATTACTTTATTTCCAAAAAAAAAAATCCAATATATATATATATGTGTGTGTGTGTATAGTTTTGAATTGATAACGAATTGTACGAGCAAAGTGTGAAGAGCTTTGTGTTGGTGGAGGAGATGATGATGATGATGAAGACGACAGTGAATGAAATGACAGCTGATCATCTAAAGTTAAACCCTACCCCACCCCAACCCCTAAATTCCAATACTACCCCAACTACATGATTTGACATTACAGATTCTCCCATCTTTTTTATTTCATTTTATTTATTTATTTATATATATATTTTTCAAGAAATATTTCGGTCTTTCTTTATCAAAAAAGATAATTGATAAAGCCAACTATTAAAGAAAAGTCCATCAAATATTTTTTGGAAGTTAACACTACTTTTACACTTTTTTTTCTTTTTTCCATGCAAAGTTTCATACTTTTTTTTTTCTCTTTTTAATGAAATTAAGTTGAAATAAAAACATGTATCTATCTATATATATCCAAATGAATTAATACAATGGGTATATATATGAATCCATTTTAGCCTTCACTTTATTCATGGAGTTAAACGTTGAGATGCCATTATTTAATTTATTTTTGTGGGGGCTCAGTTTCTTGATTTGATATGTAACCTTCATCACTAGTACTGACTGTGACTCCTCATTTCTTGAATTGTTCCCATCGTTTCCCTACATACACACACACTCTCTCTCTCTCTCTCACACACACACACACACACTGAAATATATACACACATTCACAGAGATATAGGCACTGGTCACATCCCTCCAGTATAAGGCAAATGTCTTTAGCAATATATATTTATACACTGAAATATATACACACATTCATAAATAAAAAATGCACATTTATGTGTGTGTGTGTGTGTGTGTGTGAGAAAATTCAAGAAAGCTTGAAGCATGCACACAAAAATGTGAGGAAATTAATTAAACAAATAATTTTATGGTATCATTTGCAATCCAATGGAATTTAACCAATAGCTAGGTCATGAATTCTTATACACATAAAAATTAAAGAACAACAATTATCAGGTTGATCATATATATTACATATATATAATATATAGATATAATCCAAACTTCGATCGTCCTCAAATCTCCGAAATTCTTTTACTCAAAATAAACTATAAATTTATTTTTTCCAGGGAAATAAAATTGCACGTTAGCAACCCTAGAGTTGAAGATATGTGGCATTCGGTCCCTCATATTTTTAGTCATTTATGAAAAAAACTATATGTAACGCAAAAGTACGTAGCATCGAATTTTGTAAAACTATTTTTTCGTAAATTCTAAAATTAGGACAGCTCCGAATGCCACTATCTTCATACTCTGTTCGAACGACAAAATGCAATCTCTTTAGTTTTTTTAACCCTAATTATTATTATTATAAGATTATTATATTAATATTATAAATATTATTTGTAAGAATAAATCTTACTAGAAACTATTAGATTTCTTAGTGGCAGCTTCTCCAGAAACTTTAGCTTGCTTGTTGCCATCCAGCTTTAGTCCAAAATGGATATGAGGAAAATGTGCCCACTGCATCATCATCATACAGTACAAATTATTTACAAATTCTTCATCACTTACTGCTCGAAAAATACCGAATATATAACATTAATTAGTAAATAACTTTCAATATATTAATTGAGAATTTAAACGATCACATTGATCGAATATTACTCCGATTAATTAAGGAATGCATGCTTCGTATTTATAACCTAAAATCAGGACCTTTTCCTATCAACATGATTTTGTACAACCAAAATAATCTGATAGTTTTAACAAAATTTATGCCTATATATTTTTTTGCCTGAATATAATTATTGCTTTTAATTTAGTAATAAATAGCAGATTTATTATTAATTAAGATATATATTTTCATCAGCAGACTTACATTTTTTGCAGCAGTGCTGAAAGCTTCCCTGTGGGTAATCTCAGGGTTGCTTGCTTTTATCCTCTGAATCTCCTCTCTGTAAATATCATTCACATTAATTAATTAATTAATTAAATTATTTTCCTAATTAATATCACAACAAATTAAAATTTCTTCTACTGCAAACATATATAATATATAACATAATCTGAAAATTCATGAACATTAATCTTACTTTATAAAACGATTATACGCTGACGGAACACGTTGCCGTTTCTCCGGAGCTGTAAAATCACGATTCACATAAAGAAAAAAAATTGTTCGTTAACGGAATAAATTAAACAAAACTATTTAATTAACTAATTAATTAGAGGTTCATGTACATGAATTTTCTCTCACTAATAATAAATAAATACATTATTGACTAATTATAAAAAAAATAAAAAAAATAAAGCATTATTGAGTGATATATAATAGAAGTAGTGTAGGCCAATGTTTGAGAGTTAAATATTTTGATGAGATGAGTTGTATAGAAATGTAAAGTCACAATCACAATATGTAACAGGTCAACAAATCAAGAAATATTGTCAGGTGCTCTTTTAGATAAATACCAGCATTAATTATTTTTTTACTTTTGAACATTTCAATATAATTAATAAGTGTCTGTGGTAATGTACTAATTACACACAGGCCACTTATAAACAAAACTATGTTAATTGTATCAGTCCAACCAAAAGTCACAACATATTGTTTCCTTTTCTTTCTTTCTTTTTTAATTTCACTTTCTTTTACTCTAGTCATTAATTTATAAGAGATCTTTTTTATAGATTAATTTGTAGAGAGAGAGAGAGATGCATTGTTTTAGAGAGAGAGAGAGAGAGATGCATTGTTTTAGAGAGAGAGAGAGAGAGAGATTACGTACGGCGAATGGGAGGCAACTTAGGTTGTTCATGATCAGTATGGAGTAGTGGTCCGAATCTGTTGCACTTTGAAGAAGAGCCACTGTCTTTATTATTGTTAGCTTCTGCTACCAGAGATTGTTGTTTCTGTATGTATATATATTATTGAATCAAAATTTAAAAATTAAATTAAAAAATAAAAAAAAGATTGTAAAAAACTCATGATTCCATCATAAGCTCAGCAACATATATAAATATCAAGAGACAATAAGCAAATTAAATTAAGACATCACTACTAAATAATTAGTACAACAAGATTAACCAGATCTCATATATGTGTGTGTGTGTGTGTGTGTGTGTGTGTGTGTGTACCTGGAAATCTTGAAGTTGAACAGATTGAAGCAAAGCTCCCATATTAACAGACAGCAAATTGGCACAGTGTCCGCATCTAACAGTAACAATGTTGAACATGCTTCCATATGGAACACTAACCTGCACCCCCATTTAATAGTAATTAATATAATAGATAAAAAAATCCATTAAATTTGATCCGTCAACTGAAACACACAGCAAGATTAATTCAATCTTTATATATGAGCAAAACCCTAGACAAAAAACAAAAAAAAAAGGAAAAGAAAACCCTTGCCGTTGTTAATTTATCGATTAAAAACGACGACGACGACAAAGAAGAAGAAGAAAATTTCAGGGAGAAACTTCATTCAGATTAATTACCACAAGGAAGAAAAGTGTAAAGGGATAAAGGATCTAAGACAGCCTTAAAAAGTGTCAAAATAAAACAAGATGTATGTAATAATTATATGCAATTAGTACAATGTTTTATTTGTTGAATTAGCATATATTTTGGATTAATATATAAAAAACAAAGGAATTTCTTGGATATAAATATATATATATAAAACAAAATTAGCAGCCCTCGATATATCAGATGGGCAATAACCATACTACTCCTATTAACTGTGTTAAAACAAGTCTCCTTAATTATCTCTCTCTCTCTCTCTCTCTCTCTCTCTCTCTCTCTCTCTCTCTCTCTCTCTCTCTCTCTCGTCTTTTTTTTCAGTGCGTCTGTCATTTCTGCAGCTGGGTGATCTGACACCCTCACTGATCTATCTCTCTCTGAATGTGTGTGTGTTTTAGAGAGAGAGAGATAGAGATATGTGTATATATACACACATATATGTATTTGTAGAGAGAGAGAGAGGAGGGAGAAAACGACGTGACTGGAACGGAATTCATCAAAAGAGCATTATGAAGAAGAAACAAAATTTTCATCAATTAGAGATGATCAAATTAAACTACTCTTTTTTTTCTTTTCTTTTTTTAATTTTACAGATCTACTCTATATATTCATCAATTGGATCACCAATTGTCAATCCCAATCAGATCATCATAACGAATTAAGTTTTTTACATTAAAATTTCACATTATATACTTAATAAAAAACCAATCTTTATTCTTGAATAATAAATTTCTTGAAAAAATAATTAAAAAAAAAAGAAGGGGAACGAAGCACTTTTTTGTGATGATTTTATTGAGATCCCACATCATAAAAAACCCAAATTAGTATAAATTTAAAAGTAATGGTGTCAACAGAAGCACCCATTTTCCACACACAATGACACACACACACACAGTGGAAAGAGATAGGTAAATAGTACACAGTGTTTAGTGGGCGTCAGTACGAACAAGAAGAAATTAAGCTTTCATCCAGGGGCAGAAAAAAAGATGAGTAATAAATTGAGGGTTTTAATGTAATTAATTAATTAATTACATTAGAGACAAAGATAAGCATCAGAAATTCAACAGTATGAACTGATCACTGAAGAACCCTAAAAAGGATCAGATATATATTTAATTGGGTAGATCGAACACTAGGGTTCCCAATCTTTTAAAAAAATTAAAAAAATTAAAAAAAGTCTTTTTCCTTCACAAAAATTAAATGGGGTTTCTGAGATTTCGAATTCTTGAAATCACACAAAATTTCTTGAGTAAATTTTGAAGCTTTAACCTAATCATTTCAAAACAATTAGGGCAAAATAAAAGGACAAGGGTTCGTGAATTTCAACATAAAATAACAACTTGAGATAATTTAAAGGTTCAATCTTTTGTCCAAATGGAACTACAATATATAAATATTCATTGCTAATTATACACCCAAAAATCCTTAAAAATATGTCCAAGAATTTATAAAAAACATGGTACTTCAGATGACAGTAGTCCAATTAGACTTGATAAGCTCAATTATACATGCAAATGAGAATATATATATATAGACATATACATATACATATATTATATATACC
>NW_012194522.1:36731-58764 GCF_000504015.1 Erythranthe guttata
AACGGTTATATCCGTTAGAATAATTAAAAAGAGTGTTAGAAATATAAATATTTCTAGACAGTTGTATATCCGTTAGAAATATAAATATATTTGTAACAGATCCCACTGTAACACTTTTCTGAAATTCAAACGGTTATGGTTGTTAGAAAAAAATTAAAACAAAAGGAAAAAAAAATAATAAATTATATATATATATATATATATATATATATATATATATATATATAATATATATATATATATATATATATATATATATATATATATATATATATAATACAGTCATTAGTTCAAGGGCAACACTATCAAGGCAATGGCGGCCATTTAATTTTGAGCTAGCAAATAAATTAATACTTAAGAAGTATGTATACACACAATTGTTATTATAATTAATATTTGTATGGATATGGAAAACCAAAAGAAAAGAACAACAAACAAAACAATATAATAAGATCAACAAGATTATAAACAGAAGGCCTAGACCAAACCCTATCTATGATAACTTGCATTGCAGATCAATCATTTCATATTCTTATGTATATATATGCTCGATTACGTATGATATATATATATAGATAGATATAGATCGGTCGGGCCTTACATGAGAAGAAGAGAGCAAACTGTAGCCAAGAACAACTTGCCGATATATCAGATCGTTTAAATTAATATAGCTAGCAAGATCATCGATCGGCAAGTCATCCTTGGCTGCAAACCGCTCTCTTCACCTCTTCATGCAAGACTCCTTCAACACAAAAACACACACACACACACACACTTGCATGTGTATATATATATCTATATATTCCACGATTGATGCATGGGTTTATATAGGCACATAAATCATCAAGTGGAATAAAAAATATATGGGTCATACTCATAAATATTCTTTTTTTTTTTTGGTCAACTTTCTAAAAGAAGAATCTATTGAGTTGGCCATGCATGAATGCATGTAATTAATAATAAAATATTAGAAATTATTAGAGGGGTATATATATATAATAATAAAATGATTCGGATTGTGATATATGATGCCATTTTGGAAACAAGCGAAATTTACCAAATATGGATAATCTGACTTTTTTGTGTGCGTCAAAAAATGTTGTAGGGGGGGACAACGACGATCCAACGGTGGAGATTCAATATGCTTCAATTCTTCAGAATTGGGAGTGGGAATAGAATACGTACACCGACTATTGGAAAGATAAATTATTAATTCATAAACAATTCAATCGGAGAATAGTGCAATTAATTAATGGAATGGTCAAGCTTGAGAAAAATAAAATAAAATAAAATCATATTGTAACAATGGGATCGTATAATTATATGCATTAAAATTCAATTTCTTATATGGTAGTTGATGGGTGTCTTTTGGCCACCATATAGAAACGTATCAGGGTCGGTATTAAGGTCCATTTGGTTGATAAGATAAGATTAATTAAGATAAGATTAAATAGTTTAATGAAATCTCAGTTATTTGATTGGAGCTTGCGACGTTCAACGAAAAAAACACACTAGGATGCAAGATAAGGCAAGATTATATTATTTTGGCGGGTCTACCCGACAATTTATTGGGAATACTAAATATCTTGGCAACTAAACGGGGCCGAAGGGTATTGCGTGTGTGTGTTTCTTGTGTATGTGTGCCCGATCGATAGAGAAAGGAGGCTGGTTGGTGGGTTTGGGCGAGAGAGAGAGAGAGAGGTGGGTTGATGGGCTTTGGGCCTCATCTCTGGCCTGTTTGAGGCATCATTTGGACTCATTTAAAACATAATTTTATGGTCTTGGTGGTCTTGCAATCTTTCAACCTAGTTTTTCACTTCCCTCATTCCAAAAGAGCTAATTGCATATAACCCCCTGTGTAATTTCGAATGGCTAAAAAACCCCCTGTGTTAAAAAAATTAGCATAAACCCTCCTATGTTGTTTTATACGAAGCACACTGCCCCTTTCGTTAAAATTAGCTATTGACTTACATACAATGACTAATTTACCCTTACGAAAGAAACATGAAATTGTAAAAAAAAGGGTAAAAAAAGGAATTTCAAACAAAACCCAAAACAATCTTCCCCAACACACTGGAAAATCTAATTAAAAAAAAAGGAAATCTTAAAAAAAAACAGTGTGAAAAAAAAAATGAGCTATTGTTTTTTTTTCCTATTTTTTGAATAATTCTTCACTCAAATCCTCCCCAAAACATTCATCTCCTTAGATTTTTAATAAATTTTCAGTAATCATTCCGCACAACTCGCCAGAATCGAAGTGTTAGTGTTCAATTTGGCCGGAAAATGTTTGCCCACATCGAATCTACCTTTAACCAGGCCCCCACCCTTATTTCTCGCCGAAATAACTCCCGTAGTCGGATCCGGTTCTTCTCGCCGGAAAAATGTTGTTGAAGGACGCATGTGCTGAAAATCCTCCATTACCGATGAACGGCGGAGGGCTGGGGGATTCAAGCACTTGGCGTTGGTGAAGAAAACTTGTCGGTGGAGGAGAAGATTGGAGAAGGCCAGTGGTGGGAGGAAAGGGGCGGCAGTAGGAGGAGGAAATTTGGGAAGAAGACAAGTTAAATTGAGATCTATTTTTTTTTCTTTCTAATTGAGTCTATTTTTTTTAATTCGGCTGTAGAATTTTTGTTTGGGTAAGAAATTTTGAAAATTATAATTAGATCCAAAAGTTTCTATTATTTACATTTAAACCCAATTAGATTTATGTTTATTTATAAAAGAATTTAAGAGGGTATTTTTGACTTTTCACGTTAAAAATTACACTCTCAGTTACACAAGCCGCGCGTACAACACACGACATGCTGTCAAGGACTTTTTTGCCTTTGACTAATTTTCATCGAGGGGTTCCTGCTAATTTTTTTAACACGAGGAGTTTTTCGACAATTCGAAATTACAGAGGGGTGGTTCTTGCAAAAAACTCATTCCAAAATGTCTGCCCATAATTTGTTCCTAAACAAATATCCAAATGCCAATTTTACCGATCATTAAAACCCTTTTCATCATTCTTCAAACAAGGAAAAAAAAATATTCATTCAAATCACAATTTGTAATAAAACTCCTCCTCCACAACTAGTCCTGGTCCTTCGTACAACATTTCCGTGCACTTTCCGTGCCACTTTCTCGTGCACTTTCCGTGCACTTTCTGTGCCACTTTCTCGTGCACTTTCCGTGCCACTTTCTCGTGCACTTTCTCAAAAGCCACATGCTGATAGAGATCACCAACAAACACGTCCCCACATCGGTCAGCACAGCGGCCCACACGAGGGGTGGCCCGCAATACCGAGCCCGATAATGGAGATCTTTGTCGAGATCGATATTACAACATTTTCTATTATTTTTCTCCGAACTTTTCTCGCCATCTTATATGCCTTAGGGATCCGACGGATGTCGTTCGACATGAGGACCACGTCGCCCGTCTCGGTGGCCACCCCCATCGAGATCCCAATGTCTGATGTGGCGAGTGCGGGAGCGGCGTCGTTCACCCCGTCCCCTATCATGGCCGTGGGGCCCGTCTTCTGGAGTTATTTTACGATTCTGTCCTTGACGTCCTCCGGCAAGAGCTCCGCGCGTACTTCATCTAAACCTCCTCCTAACTAATGATAAGAAGAAAAAAAAGAAAAAAGTAAAAACTTATTAAGGTGAACAAGATTCTGTCAGACGATTGCGTAGTAGTCAGAATGGCGAAACTCGTAGAGGATTCGCAGAACAATAAATCGAAAACTCAAAGAGTTATCGACTAATGCGCAAAATACTACACACCTGGTGAGTAATATATAAATGTCAAAATATTATTGATCATGTAATGTAATGTAATTGAATTTAATATTTGTTTTAAATTTTAAATATGTTGCAGCTATAGTAGTGATATCGGCATCTTTGGCGATAGTTCCTTTCTTATTACATGTACAAGACACGAAAAAATGGTACCATTTGGCTCTCGTAGTACTCGTGAGCGGTTGCCCGTGTTCGCTTCTTCTTTCGACACCTGTCACGATGTTCTGTGCATTGTCGAAGGCGGCAGGTGATGGTGTTCTGTTCAAAGGAGCCGAGCATCTCGCGACGCTTGCTCGTATTAAAATAATGGCATTCGATAAAACGGGGACCATCATTAGGGGGGAATTCGCCGTGTTGTTTTTCAAGGATTTCAAGCATCGAAAGCAAATCGAGCCAATCGAGCCAGGTGTGATAAAAATATAATTGAATTAGTTCTTTAAATATTAAAATAAGATCATAAAAAATATAAATAATTTTTGATAGAGAATATATATATATATGACATATTATAATTATTTAAATATGTTTCTAAATTCAAGTCATATATCCACAAAATAAACGATTCGTTTTATATTAAAATAAAATATTTGGTAAAAATAGTAGGTTCTTCAGTCATATTTTTATAAGTTATATATTGGTTGCAAATATTATATTTAAATTACAAACTTTATTATTTATGGAAAAAAATCATAATTCATCAATAATAATTCTAACAAAGGAATATTCCATCCGTTTTTTAAAAAAAATCGTTAAAGTTAACGGATTTATAGAGATGAAGTATGAAAATGAGATAATTAAGACACGAGGGGCCAAATTGGAATTAAATGTGAAGATGAGGACCATTAATGAGATTTGGCCTGAAATATATAGGGCAAATGTATCAAAATTCATGGGCTTATTCAATCTTAGTTGGGCTTTGTGTATTTAAGTTTAAACTGGACTGTGAAAACGTCGTCGTTTCCTTAATGGGCACTTCTAATATATGGACTTTGAAGGGTTAAATCACAAAAATGCCGATGACAAGGACACTTAATTTAAAGAGGAACATACAATTTTTTTGTCTTTCAAATAAATCCAGCTCACTCAAATTTATTTACAAATGAGGAAAATCCTTTTATATATACCAAAATTACCCCCCAATTCATTGAAACCCAATTCAACTCTAATTTCATGATTTACATCCTAATTTAGCCCAATTTCATCAATTAACCAATTTTAACCATAATTTCAATTTTGACCCCAATTTTCACCCGCCACCACCGGAGACCGCTAGTCGCCGCCGGAGACCACCGGTCTCCGGCGTTGACTTCTTTTTCTTAACTTTTTTTCCCTGAAATTTTTTTTCCGGCCGATCAACTGTCGTTGACCGCCGGGTCTCCGGCGTTGACTTTTTTTTTTCTTATATATATAATTTTTTTTTCTTAAAAAAATATTTTAATTAATATTACTGTCTTGGCTGCTAAATTACTGTCTCCGGCAGTTATTTAACTGTCGGAGACAGTAATTTAACTGTTAATTGACTTTTTTTTCTTCAAAAATATTTTAATTAATATTACTGTCTTTGCTGCTAAATTACTGTCTCCAACATTTATTTAACTGTCGGAGACAGTATTTTAACTGATAATTGACTTTTTTATTCTTAAAACAAATATTTTTAATTAATATTACTGTATTCGTTGCTAAATTACTGTCTCCAGCAGTCATTTAACTGTCGGAGACAGTAATTTAACTGTTAATTGACTTTTTTCTTTTTGAATTTTTTTTTCTTAGAAAAAAATATTTTAATTAATATTACTGTCTTGGCTACTAAATTACTGTCTAAGACAGTAATATTACTGTTTGGGACAGTAATATTATGAATAGTATTTTCGGGTGTTGACCGGCGGTCTCCGGCGGTCAACGCCGGAATCTGGCCGGAAAAAAAATTCAGAAAAAAAATTATTTTCTGAAAAAAAAAATTTGGGGGTTAATATGATTTATTTGTTTAAATCCGGGGTCAATGTGTAATATTAAGGAAGTTAGAGCATAATAGATGGAATTGATAAGAATTATATTATAGAGGGTATTTTAGGCTAAAGACATGTGGATAGATTTAATTGAGAGATTGTTTCTTTTATGGACCAAAATGCATTTAAGTCCCATGTGATGAGCCTTTTTGCCATTCGCCCTAAATTGAAAAGTAAAACATATTCTACAATTTTAAAATATTAAAAAAAAACAATATGGACTTAAACCAGTATTGGTCTTGGAGTCTTTCAACCTTAGTTTTTGACTTCCCTGATATCAAAATGTCTGAACAAAATTTGTTCCTAAACAAATATTCAAATGCCAAGTTTACTGATCATTAAAACCCTTTTCCATCATTCTTCAAAGAAAAAAAAAGATTAATAAAAAATAAAATAAAAACTATTCATTCAATCACAATTTTTAATAAATCTCCTCCACAACTAGTTCCGGCCTCCTTCTCACAGCAACGTGTCTCGTGCTTATTGGCCGACGGCGATGTTTTTCCACTTAGGCCACCGTGTTTGTGTTCTCCGCAGTGATTTTCCATGCACTTCTTACCATGAATCTCATGCTCGTGTTCATGTACATGTTTATGTTCGTGTTCGTGTTCGTGTTCGTGTTCGTGTTTGTGGTCATGGTCATGGTCATGGTCATGGTCGTGGTCGTGGTCATGGTCATGTGGTGACAGTGAGGACTTCTTACAGCATTTTCCGTGCACTTTCTCGTGGGCCGCACCTCCGTTTCCACAAGAACCGTGCGTATGAACAACGTTCTGCGATTCCAAATCCTTAGTCACGACTTCTTGGCAACACTTATGACTAACAATAGCCTTAGTAGTCACCGCTTCTTGACCAGAACTCGAGCATTTCTTGTCCTTGCAAGAACTCGAACCCGATCCACATTTCGATGCGCAAGGACTATTTTTATTATTATTATTATTACTACTGCTACTGCACTTGTTATTTTTCTTGTGGGCATGACTATCATGTGCATGGTGATGATTACGATGGGCCCCACCACACTTTTGGTCATGCCCGTCGACCCCCCTCAAAAGCAACATGCTGTTAAAGATCACCAAAAGGCAGGTCCCCACATCCGCCAGCACCGCGGCCCACACTAGGGGGTGGCCCGCAATACCGAGCCCGATAATCGCGGCCTTTGTCGAGATCGATATCACGACATTCTCTATTATTTTCCTACGGACTTTTCTCGCGAGCTTGTACGCCTTAGGGATCCGGCGGATGTCGTTCGACATGAGGACCACGTCACCCGTCTCGGTGGCCAGGGCGGACCCCGCAACCCCCATCGAGATCCCGATGTCCGACGTGACAAGTGCGGGTGCGTCGTTCACCCCGTCCCCTATCATGGCCGTGGGGCCCGTCTTCTGGAGCTCTTTTACGATTCTGTCCTTGTCCTCCGGCAAGAGCTCCGCGTGTACTTCATCTAAACCTCCTCCTAACTAATGATGAGAAAAAAAAAAAAAAAAAAAAAAAACTTTGTAATTAAACATGATTTGTAGTTACTCCCTCCATTCCAGAATAAGCGTTGTTCTGGGTTGTTGCGTACTTATTAAGAAAACTGATTTGATAAATATGTGTCGATTTTCCTTTTCAACTAGTTAACACATATAGGGGCGAAATTGAGAAAATTATAATTAATACATCATTGGAATTCTAAAGTGGCGACGATTAATTTGAAACGGAGAGAGTAGTAAATTAACATTAGTATTTTAATTTTAATTTTTAAAATTTACCTGAGATTGTGCATGTTTGGCAGCTGCATAACTATCACCGGTTAGCATCACCGTTTTGATACCCATTGATTTCAACTCTTTCAACGCTTCTTTTGCTCCGGTTCGACATGCGTCCGATAGACAGAATATTCCAGATAGTGACGGCCCCACAAAAACGTAGCCGATGGACTTTCCTTCTACATTATAACCTTCTAATTTTGGGACTGCATTGATAAAAAAAAAAAAAGAAAAAAAAAATTAGTTCAAGATTATTTAAATTCAATATTAGTAAAGTTTAAAGATATACGAGTTTGTTTTTTTTACACCTGCAGTACTGCACCCTGCTCTTAAAGCAATTTTCCAATTTCCGACATATACGTCATTATCTTCGATTCTCCCATAAATCCCTTCACCGGGAAATATTTCGAATTTCTCCACTTGTTCAGATTTCGGGTCAACTGTATGTGATCTCGCAAAGTCAACGAGTGCAGCCGCCATCGGATGGCTCGATTTGCTTTCGATGCTTGAAATCCTTGAAAAACAAAAACAAATAACAATGCAATTAACTCCATATAAAAAAATGATTATCAGGAAAAAAAAAAAAGAAAAGAAAAAGAAAAGAAAAAAAGAAGTAGTTAATTAATTAATACCAATAGAGAAGTGTGTCAAGGCTAATATTGTCATGCAGTGATCTAAAATCGGACACGACGAATTCGCCCCTAGTGATAGTCCCTGTTTTATCAAACGCCATTATTTTTATACGAGCAAGCGTCTCGACATGCTCTGCCCCTTTGAACAGAACACCATCACCTGCCGCCTTCGACAATGCACAGAACATCGCGACAGGTGTCGAAAGAAGAAGTGAACACGGGCAACCGCTCACGAGTACAACGAGAGCCAAATGGTACCATTTTTTCGTGTCTTGTACGTGTAATAGAAAAGGAACTATCGCCAAAGATGCCGATATCACTAGTATAGCTGCAACATATTTCAAATTAAAAACAAATATTAAATTCAATTACATTACATTTACATTACATGATCAATAATATTTGGTATTTATATATAACTCACCAGGTGAGTAGTATTTTGCGCATTTGTCGATAACTCGTTGAGTTTTCGATTTATTGTTTTGTGAATCTTCTACGAGTTTCGCCATTCTGGCGACGACGCAATCGTCTGTGATTGCCGTGGTTTTGACAGTTATGTAGCCTACAAAAGAATGTGAGCTTCAATTAAATTAAATTAAATATGGGAAAATTACAGTTTTCACCCCTCAAATTTTCACTGATTTCACATTTGGCCTCCCATGTTTCTAAAAAATATTTTTGGTCCCTCATATTTCAATAATTTAACATTTTCGGTCATTTTCGTCGATTTATCGCTACTCTGTCGATTTATCCTTCATTCCCTTATTACTAACATAAAATTGACGAAACTGACTAAAAATGTTAAATTTTTAAAACACGAGAGAATGTATTTTCTATAAACATGAGGGACCAAATGTGAAATCGGTGCAAACTTAAGATAAAAGTTTAGATTAATGTAGCCTACAAAATATTTTTTTTTTTACCGTTAAGATTAATGGTACTCGCCCAAACGACGTCGTCTTTTTGCTTGGCGACCGGAAACGATTCTCCGGTCAGGAACTTCTCGTCGACTTCGCATTTCCCGTCGACGACAACTCCATCGATCGGAATCACTTCGCCGGCCTTCACAGCTAGAATACTGCCCAATTTGACCTCGTCGGCGTTGACTTCCTCCCCTGTTTCCGCTAGTACAGCTCTTTGTGGCACCACGTTAACCAATGACGACATGACAGCTGTCGCCTACGTTTTTAAACATTTAAAACAAATAAATAAATAATAAATTAATTTAAAAAAATATTTTTTCTTAATTCATACCTTGTGACTAGCCCTAGATTCCAGCCACTCTGCAATTGTGAACAAGAACACAATCGTTGCAGCTTCCCAGTAATCATGAAGCGCGAGTGAACCCGAAACTGTGAATTATTAATACATTAATTAATTAATTAACTTATTTTGCTTATACAGTTAAATCTCTATAAATTAATACAGTTGGTACTAGCAAAATTCTATTAATTTAGCGAAATATTAAATTATTGAACTAATAATTTAGTAGGTTTTTATCGATTATTAATTTATTGAGGTTCTACTGTATATTTATTAAAATAAAATTGAAAAACATTGTGTAAATTAAAATTACCTGCAATTAAGACGAGGATGTTGATATCGAGGGTGAGATTTCGAACGGCGGCGAAGGCCTTGAGTAAAACGGGCAAAATGCCGACGGCGATTGCAGCCACGGCCAACCATCGAAGGGGGTTGTAAAAGTACTTCAAAAACGACAAAAGAAGAAGTGTGCCGCAGGCAATTGCATACGGGCTTGGCCATTTGTTCTTGTAGTTCGTTTCTCCAAATGCTCGAATATTCGCCTCCAGCCTCGCCTGGTTCAACGCTTTAACTGAAACAAAACAACGTTGGACGAACAAAAAAATAAGAATCTTTTATGTAAGTTATTTCCCCATATTCTTTTTTTTTTTTTTAACTTTTGCTTTTGATTCTCTTAAAATAAGCTGATTTAAGGAATAATTTTAAAAGCACCCATAAACCCGAGTACCTGTTTTTTCTATTTTAATTGATTTTCCAGCTAATTTGCAGACACATCCAACTTTTTAAAAATAAGCTCATAATTCTAACTTCACTCGGAATCACCAACTTCTACTTTTAAATATGCTTTTGCAAACACAAGCGTAGTTGCAATTATGCGAAAAACAATTAGGAATTAGGAGATTTTACCTTCGTGAAAAACCTGTTCGAAAAATAACAAATCTCTAATTATATATAGATTATAGATACGGTAAGTTTTTTTTCAAAAATGGTGGGGGCTATGGCCCCTATTGAACTAGCCTTCATACACACACATATATATATATATATATATATATATATATATATATATATATATACACATGCGTATACATATATATGTTTGGGTCATGTGAAAAGGGAAATAGCTAGAAAACAAGAATTGCATGCATCATCATGCAACAAGAGGCACTAACTAGCACCAAACTACAGGCTTAGCTATCACACTATTTATCAGCTTAAAAGTTTCAACTTTCATCAACCCAACTTTTAATTTGTCATCAAATTAAATGTTTTTTTTTTTTCATTTTTCCGATCCACCGCCCTTATTTGCTCGTGAAAATACCAAGAACACCGCCGTAAGACAACGTTAAATTCAAAACCAAACAACCTAATTTCCATCTAATATTCTTGTCCTTTTTTTTAGGATAAATATTCATTTAACTAAGCAAAAGCATAAAAAAAATGAAAAATGAATTATTAAAGAAGAAGATTAATTATTAGTTACCTATTTGAATCTGCGAAATTAGCAAGGAATCGTGAACAACGACCACCGTCTTCGTGGGTACAATTACCGAGAAACCCTTAACCCCGTCGAGCGAGTTAAGGATTTTTTCGATCAACGGAACTTCGGAAGTGCAGCAAAGTCCCAACACGTCGAAGTAGCTCTTTTGAAATTTCTTGCCCACACTTTTTCCATTGGCCTCCATTCCCACCTTTAATTTAATTTATTGAGTTTTGTTACAGAAATATAATTAATTACATCGGAGAAACTCTAATAACAAACATAATTAATTTTAATTAATATCCTAATCCCCACCACAACAGGAAATTAAAAAAATAAATAAAAAAAAATCAGCAAACCAGCTGGACAAAACTTTATCTGTTGTAACTACCAGAATACTGTAATGGAATTAAGCAGTTAATTCATACTCTTATAACCAATACACACACACACATATACGTACATATATATTGTGCATGTGCATCTAACTACTATATATATATATATATATATATATATATATATATATATATATATATATATATATATATATATATATATATATATACACATAGTTGTGTGTCTACATCTTTGTGTGTAACTAACAACATGCGAAAAGCACATATAACAAAAGGAAACAAACCTTTTAATTTGGGGATGAAAAAATGGCGATTTTCTTGAAAGATGCCTAAAGAATGTGATTCAATTTGTTTGTACTAAAGAATATTTATTATTGTGAACAGAATTTCAAAGTATATATATATATATATATACATATATGTGTATATATATATATATGTTGTAATTGTGTTGTAATGGAGTAAAATCTGTCTGAACATTCTGTGTCGTGGAAGAGACATATATAAATAGCTTTTGAACTTTGCAATAAGTTGGAAAGAACTTTTGATGGAATCCACATGTAAATTGCACTATCCGGGGAAGTTTTATTTTATTAGCATTTACTGTACACTTTTTTTTTGTGCCTTCATTATTTGTTAGGTACAAGAAAAATCGGATGGATCGAATCGGAATTAGTATTTTGTGAAATTTTTTTTTTGGAAAATTAAAAGTTGATTTTGGTTTTAACACCAAAAAATTTCGGGAAATTGAAAATTGTAATGTAAAAAAATTGTCATTTTCTATGGGAATCGGCAGAATTTGAAAATACCAGTTTGTTTTAATATTGATGTCACAAAATATGATTTTTGAAAATAAATAAAGCTGGAGTTATTGGAATTGTTTTTGGAAACAAAAATTGGATCGAAAATCAGAATCATTTTGAGAATTTGGATTGATACTTTTTTGTTGCAAATCCAATTTATTTATTTTTAATTAAAATCGGTCGAATTAGAAAACTCCATTCCAATTTCTACTTGAAATTAGGTCTAAAAAGCATCTTTCTTTACGTATTTTTGAATAAATTATATTTGCAAAAAGTGACAAAATTATTGTTGCAGCTTTTTTCTTTTCCCCTTTTCTTTTTCCCTTCCTAACAATATATTTGACAATCATCTAATTATTGGGCCAATCTTACCAAATTGGACAATTAATTAGACCTGGTATATTTATTGTGTAGCTTTCAATTTCAATAAAAAATATGTATTTAATTAATTAATTAACATCTTACAGTTTGCATCACTGTTAGGTTCAGCAGTAGCAGTTTGCATCATTGTTAGGTTTGGCAAAACTATAATATAGACCTTTTTATTTTAATTATTAAAAAAAATGGATTTGATTTTTTTAATTAAAAAAATAAAACTAAGAAGTCGCGTGAAAATCGTTTTTCTGATAGAGTAATTTATTTACTATAAATTCATATAATTAATACTAACTACTCTTGCTATATGTAGGGACGGCAAGATAGCGTATATATATTTGGTAGGGATTGCAATGGTTCGGTTTTAAGTTGGGTTTGACTAAACTCGAGATTCGACCCACGAATAATATATAAAATTCATATGCGACCCAACCTATCTTAGTCTAGACTTAGAGGGTGTTTGGCTAAACTTATTTTAAACAGCTGATAAACTGTTACGTCTGATAAGATGTTTTTAGAGCTGATAAGTTGTTACATCTTATTTTTATGATTAATTTTTAGAGTGTTTGGATAATGAGCTTATTTCTTATTTTTACTCATTATAAGATCTTAAATAAAAAGGTGGGGTAGAGGTACTTATTGAAAAAGATCTTATTTGGTCTCCAACAGCTTATTTTAAGAAAAATTAAGATCTTTTTCTAAAAATTTACCAAACACTTTGGAAGAGCTTATAAGCTCTAAAACATCTTATAAGCTCATTTTAACATATTATAAGCTTAGCCAAACACCCTCTCAGATCCTTCCAGACCCATATCTGAGTTAAACGGTTCTGAACTGTCAGACCCGTTAAAATCAAACAAAAAAGTTTAATGTTCTTTATCTTTCATAATATTTTGCTTGTATATTTTAACAAAAGAATCTTGAAATTAAAATACAATATTTTACAAGTGATTCAAAGTGAATAATAAACTTATCTAATTAATTATATTTTTAAATCCTACGGTAAATAATATTCAAAAGGCAAGACTGCTAGCGGCGCTCGACAAGTAATTGATATGACTTGCGATACATTAGATTCGAAAAATTGAAACGATGAAGAAAAATAGGTAAAATGAGAATAGACGCGATGAAAATTAGAATTTTGATAAATGAAATTTAGAACTAGTATTTACACGGGTCAATTCCAATAAGATCCGTAACCCGACCCAGTACCATCCGATTCTAGAAACTAAAACTCATTACTCAATCCAAAACCGTTTAACTTACTCATACCCGCCCCAAACGAGTCGGTTCCGGGTCTGAGACCCGACAAACTCGTACACCTCGCCATCCCTAATTTTTGGGGTAGATTTGTCAAAACTTGATTTTTTTTTTTTTATATATATAACTTTATTTTTTGATTATACAAAATATTGTCTGCGTCATCAATTGGATTCTTGATTCGAATCGAGACAATATTTATATGACAGATCAACATCTTAACAATATTTCAATAAATGTTTTGGCCAAACTTGGTTGCACAATCGGTTCAAATATTCTATGTACTTGTTATTGAATGATTTCAATGTTTCCCCTAAAATTTTAATGCAAGCTCATCAATATGGTTAAGTCCGTATCTCCAAGTCTAGACCTTCGTACCTACTGAATCTGTTTTATTAATAATTTTTGGACTCATTGTTACGAATTTAATTTATATATAACTGCGTCATTCTTCAGTTATCCGTCGAATATTTAAAGTTTGTAAGCTTAGCTCTAGATGGCGTTTGTAAAAACCTTCAAGAAACAGCTTTCGAGCTTTTTATTTTTATTTATAAAATGATTTTTAAGCGTGAGCAAAACCAATTTCTATTTTTGTTTCTCTTAAAATAAGCTGTTATATTTTAGGTCCAACTGAATTATTTATTCACCCGGTTAACTCAAATTCTCCTACGACATTGGCAAACACCATTCAATAAGATCCGTGCCCATTCTTTATACGTTCCATGGTTTATATATATCTATAT
Source organism: Erythranthe guttata (assembly GCF_000504015.1). The sequence goes on from NW_012194522.1 coordinate 51,181, forward strand.
ATATATGCGCATTGGAATCAATCAATTAAATTATTTTCTTTTTAATTAGTGATACACTAATATAGATCTCTTCAATTTTTTTTTAGGGATCAAAGGTCCCACACTCTTTGAATTCTTATGAATAATTACATAAAAATTAAATTAAAATAAATGTTCGTACAATTACAATTTACAACTAGTTTCATAATCTCTTTTTTATTTTTTAAATAATATATCTAGTTTTCCTCTCAACCTTTTTTTATTGGTTCACTTTGTAAAAGCTTAGATATAAAGTTCTTTATTTCTCATTTATGATCTTCACTTGAAGACTTTCAAGTTTATTTTTATATTAATTCGCATATTTAGCGTGCGTAAACACGTTTGCCTTCATTGTGATCTATACATTAGTATTTAGTAATGAAAAAACTGAAATGTTAAATGTCGTTTCAGTTCTACTAATACCGTTTTGACTTAGAACATGATTTTGACACTTTTCTAATTTGAATTTGGCAAAATTCAAAAGATGGATATCGTAGTCATTTGAGTTAGCTTTCCAATCTAACTTGAATCAGCTAGATTGGATGTCGGGTGATAAAGTTACACATGAATTAGTTACATTTTAAATTTTACATAATTTAAAACATCAAAGTTGTGGGCAGTGTTCATTGATTCATGCATAACTTTCTCAACCGACATCCAATCTTGGCGATTCAAGTTAGATTAGAAAACTAATTCAAAGAACTGCAAATTCCATGTTCTGAATTTTGCCCAATTCAAACTCAAAAATGGTCAAAATCACATTTGAAGTCAAAACAACATTATTAAAATTGAAACGACATTTATCACATCCCATGAAAAAATAATAAATAAATTTGAAGATTAGATTGAATATTGAAAGAAAAAATAGAGTGGAATGACAAGAAAATCTTCAAATTAATTATTAAACAAAGTAATTAAGACGTATAAAGGAAGTTATTATCAACTAATTATTTTTTGATTATGATCATAGTCTTCACTTTCTACATAAAGTCCAAAACCATCCACTAAAGCTTTTTTTACTAGTGCTTCACTATTTCATCATCTTTAATGCTGCCCATGATGCAACCAATAATACATTTTATTTTATTTTATTTTGTTTTATTTATTTTATTTTTCCTTTGCTTTTCAAGCTTGTGTGCCATTTTCCTATTTATTTTTTCTCATTTATTTATGTATATATGGAGACATCTTTTTAGGGTGGGATTCAAATTAATACAAAACTATTTAGTATAGATATGTATATATACTATATAGTACCAAGATTTCCACCTTTTTAATATCTCATGAGATGCATAGAGAATAAAATAATTTCCACAATCAATTTCTCCCAATTCATCATGACTAACTGTTGGGAAAATTGGTTAAAAAATTGAGTCATGAACAATTTTTTATCAATGTTATTGTACGGTCTAATTGAGTATATAAATGAATTTTGGATTAGAACCAATTTTGTGGTGAATGAAAAAATTACTAGTCCAAAATATAAGGAAAGTGGGATTTGAGTTATCCCACATTGGAAAAGTAGAGAAGTACTGAGCTGTATATATATCAAAATATTGGGACGGGCCAAAAACATTAGATCATGGGCTTTTAACCCATTGGGCCCTTATTACTCGAAGCCCATCTCGATTGGTCTGACTGGTCTGAATTGGTGCGGCCGAACCAATGCAAACCATTCGGCTCAACTCGAAATGGTGCAACCACTCCCAATTGGCTCAACTCGAAATGGTGCAACCATTCAAACAAAAGGTACCTTTTTGCTCCAAAGGATACTTCTTTTCGAACCTTATAAATAGACCCTAACTTTCCCAAAATTCCACACTTCAATCCAAAAACAAGCCTACTACATATTAAGCCTACCCTTCACAGATTCTCTCGAAAAGTTCTACACAAAGTACAGTTCGTCGTACTTGGGATTTGGAGTGCTCCTATTCCAAGTTTAGCCGTTGTATCTTGGGAGACGATTTCCATTTAATCCGTTAGCACCGTTGCGGGGAAATTTCGTCTTAAGGACAGAGTCAACTCGCCTCGGCTAATATTTTCGTATTTTCACTAATTAATTTGTTCAACCAATTTACTAAATTCACTACCCGTTTTATGTATCGGGAACAACAATCTTAAGACGAAATCTTTGTGATTTAGTAAATTGTGTTTTCTGCACACGTTGGTAAACGAGATGGAGAAGAAGATAGTCTGCCAAAAATCAAGAAGTTACAAAATACAATTGGAGAAAGTTCATTTTCGGACAGAACATGAAGTCCACATTCTTTCCCATTTTCGAAGGTGTTAAAGTCCGAATATGGCAAATTAACATTTCACAAAAGTTGTAGATAATCAAGTTAGCTTTCCAGAACATGTTAAATCGTCACAATCGGAGATCGTACGAGGAAGTTATGATGAAAACACGAAAGGGTGGCAGAACTGCCAATGCACCTTTTCATAAGAAATTACAACCGTTCGTGACCAATGCAACTCGTCGCATATTAACGCATCACCAATGTCCAATGCACGAAATTTTGATGAAAGAAGACTGAATCGAAGATCAATAATGAGGTTTTATATTATTTTTGATTCATGAATATTATTTAATATTTTTTTTTTTCTGGTTCCATTGTAGGTGCAAATTTACAGCACACCTATTCCGACTTCGTGGCTTATTTTGATCATGATCCAATCCGAATCTCAGAAAACGTAAAACATAAAAGTTGTAGATAATTTTGTTGGCTGTTTGGATCATATTGAATCAACAAAATCGGACTTGGGACGGAAGAGATATGAATAAATCATTCAGCGCTGCCATAATATTGACACGATTTGGTGCTACCCACAAAATCTTGAATTGACGAACATATAATTTATCGGGTACGTTTTTTAAGTATAAGATATCTATTTGTGAAATATATTGATAATGCTATATGATATAATGGTGGATTATTGCATGATAGTTTAATTTTCTATGTGGAAGCATGGTAAACCATGTACAATATATATGCTTAATGAATATTCATGATGTTTGTGTATGTACATTAATAATAGAAATATTTTTATCCTAAATAAAATAAAGTGATAGCGTATGTGCTAATTATTTGAATAAGTTTATCATAAACCGCATGATAAGTGCTATACTAATGACATTTCTCATGAAAATGCAATATTTATCTGCATAAATTGCTTATAGTTTGATATGGGATTAACTTTCTCCCAATTTGATGTGGAACTGTCCGGTTGATTGATTTTCGAATATGTGAGTACGTGATCTTATTAACGTTTGTATTATTGTCATGATCGATTAGACTTGTCTCGTATATTAAGTATGAATTACTTACTAAGAGGAATATTATTATACATATTATTATTTGCGTAAGCCATATTAATTCCTTAGAATTGTGTTATTGCATTGACATGCATTGATTACGTGCTATAAAATTTTTATCAATTCATTATGTTGGACATGAATTTATTTATGCCATGAAATATTATTTTCAAATTTGATGCTATTATATACTAGTGTGTATACTATGTATATGTTGATATAATATGCTTGATATAATATGCTTGATATATTGTTTCTTTCTATGATCAACTAGTATGAAAGACGTGCTCACATACATGTCAAATATTATGTTTATTATAATATTGATGTACATATGTTTTATATATGAATCATACTACGGTTTAATTAAAAGCATGATTTGAAATAAAATAGAAAGAAAGAGAAGCTCAATTCATGAGAGCACATGAGTAGTTCTTGTCTCAAGAACATAAGAGAAGATCGAATTGTTGGTTCGATTTGATTTTTTTTTTTGATATCACATTTACAAGGTGATGATCTACAATGTGAATGGATGGGATCGGATTTTGATTTTCAAACATCCGAAATAATTGTAAACAACAATGAATGCTTAAGAGCTCGTTTTGTAGAATTAAATCGTTGGATTTGGCTGAATTTTGAACGGCATGTTTAGGACATACAATCCTAAATTATGAATGATTAAAATTAGAATTTATATATTCTAACTTTAATGTTGAATAGTGGAGATCAACCACCATTTGAAGAGATTAATATTCTCTTGTTTATTGACAAGATTTAAGTATCTTGACGAGTTTTCTCTTTTGAGGAAAAAGAAGAAATCTTATTATCTTAATTGTTGACAAGATTTAAGTATCTTGAGAAGATTTTTCTTGTTGTGCTTTCTTGAGAGAAAGAAAAACAATACTTTGTAATTAAATCATATTGGTGATCCAAAATATTTTTCTAACTAAAGAAGAAATGTATTTTGTTACATTGTATCCTTATTAATAAAATAAAAATAAGGATTCAAAGCATTTAAATGTTATGTGAATGAAAGTTGGAAAGTGCCAACTTTGACAAATGAATGAAAAATGAGAACCAAAACTTTTGGAAAAAGTTTATGGATATTATATTGATAAATTCTAGAATACATACTCTAGAATTTGTGGGGAAAATTAGATATCCCGAGCTACCGCGTTAATATTTAGAAATGTGGGGGTCTTTAGGCCCTAACCACATAAATTAAATATTCCGAGCTAACCACATAAATATTTAGAAATGTGAGGGTCTTTAGGCCCTAACCAGTAACCACATTAATATTTAGAAATGTGGGGGTGTTTAGGCCAAGGTAAAAAAGTACCTAAGTTAATACAGGGCCTAGTATAGTCAAGTGGATAAATATTGAATATATCTAATGATTGTGCACGAGATAGTCACTCTTGATGCAAATTGATTATATTGTGGTTTCTTGTAAAATAAGAAAATAAATAAGTTCTAAATAAGAGAACTAATAAATGTCTAAGTGGTAAATCATCAAAGTGATGAATAACCAAGTTAAAATATGTGTGATTGGTAAATCATCAAAGTGATGAACAACCAAGATACAACAAGATGACAAAGAAAATCAATATGTTTGATTTTGATTTGATTTTATAATTTATGAGTTATAAAATGAACAAAGGACAATTATTGAAATATTGTCTACATTGGAAGAATGTACGTGGAAGTTAGTTTGTCTTCTTCCAAGTAGTAAACCATTAAGGTTTTGATGGACTATTCAAAGGAATGATTAAGGGTGGTCCAATAAAGCTAAATTAAATAGCTATGGAAAAATCTTGATTATTTATAACATTGTAATATCAAGCTAAATTAAATAGCTATGGAAATATTCTAAAGTAATATTTGATAAAATTGTGTTAGTAATTCTCGTAATAACGAGTGTGGCCAGTGTGTTTATATTAAAAGCACATGGAAGTATATGTCTATAGACGACATTATAATCATGAGATAGTGATCATGACACTATTTTGAACGTTGAGAAAATATTGGAAAAGTAAAAATAAAATTTTTGATGTCAAAAGACGAGGGTCTAGACGATGTAATCTTACATATTAAAATCACTAAGACAAAGATAGTCTTATTGAAAGTCTCATGTTGAGACACTACTAGAAAATTGATCTAGTTATCTAAAGACCAAGGGTTTACCTCGCCAAAAATAATGATGAACAATGGTTCAATTACAAATACTTTTGGATAGTTTGGCAGCATAATGAATTGCAAACTAGTAAATATGTAATTCCAAAATAAATAATCATTCAATGATATTATAAGGGTTCTTATGTAATCTAAGTATCGCCTTTAAATGGATTACATTAAAGAAAATATCCAATTATATTAGGAAAGAACATTGGATGTATGAGTCCACTAAGATTATGTATCTTGAAATCCTCAAACAAAATTGAATAGCTCGATTCATGGTCGAATTCGAATGTATAACTTGAGATAAGGTTAGAAAAGAAGTTGAATAAACTTCATAAAATTATTGGAGGATGTTCCGTGTTGGACTAAGTCGGTGTCTACAATTATGAATAAATTGTGATAACCAATCGGTTACGTTAAGGGCACAAACGACATGTATAATGGCAAGTATCGATACACTCGTACACATAAGACCATTAGGCAATTGATCTCAAAAGAAATAATATAACATTGATTATGAAAATCAATGGTTAATAGCGGATCCGCGACTAAAAGTCAACTAAAGAGATCAAACATATTGCCTGTCTAGGGGAGTGAGATTAAAACCCATAAATTAAGGACAATCTTGGTGGTAACCCAACCATGCTGACTGGAGATCCCAAGAACTGGTTCAAAAGGGACAACTAAGCTAAGAAAGTTCAGTGATGCACTAAGGAGTATATATTCCTATGGAATAATATATTTCCAACTCATTCCCGTGATAGACATTAGTGCTGCCTGCAGAGAGGGTAAAGGATAAGCGAAAGCTTTTAATGATTCCAAAACCTTATAACAAAAGGTGAGGTATTGGCAGGATACCTTTAATAGGAGATCACCTATGTAAGTGTATGAAGTGAGGGCCGCTTCAAAAACTTGACAAACACTTATGAATCCAAGATGTGTGTCCATGGCCAAAACGGACACAATCATGAGAACTAAGGAAATGTGAGAATAGTATTGTGTGGGTTGCATTGTCTTGGTTTACACGAACGGCTGACAGTTCAAGACATCGCGTTCACTACTCAGCCTAGTAAATCCGATGTAACTCCACTACGGAAGGTTCAAAGCTATATGCTACCTATCCCGATGCAATACTATTCGCGGGAACTCTAGAGAGAATCGACGCCCTCGTTTTCATTCATGTGGGGGATTGTTGGGAAAATTGGTTAAAAAATTGAGTCATGAACAATTTTTTATCAATGTTATTGTACGGTCTAATTGAGTATATAAATGAATTTTGGATTAGAACCAATTTTGTGGTGAATGAAAAAATTACTAGTCCAAAATATAAGGAAAGTGGGATTTGAGTTATCCCACATTGGAAAAGTAGAGAAGTACTGAGCTGTATATATATCAAAATATTGGGACGGGCCAAAAACATTAGATCATGGGCTTTTAACCCATTGGGCCCTTATTACTCGAAGCCCATCTCGATTGGTCTGACTGGTCTGAATTGGTGCGGCCGAACCAATGCAAACCATTCGGCTCAACTCGAAATGGTGCAACCACTCCCAATTGGCTCAACTCGAAATGGTGCAACCATTCAAACAAAAGGTACCTTTTTGCTCCAAAGGATACTTCTTTTCGAACCTTATAAATAGACCCTAACTTTCCCAAAATTCCACACTTCAATCCAAAAACAAGCCTACTACATATTAAGCCTACCCTTCACAGATTCTCTCGAAAAGTTCTACACAAAGTACAGTTCGTCGTACTTGGGATTTGGAGTGCTCCTATTCCAAGTTTAGCCGTTGTATCTTGGGAGACGATTTCCATTTAATCCGTTAGCACCGTTGCGGGGAAATTTCGTCTTAAGGACAGAGTCAACTCGCCTCGGCTAATCTTTCCGTATTTTCACTAATTAATTTGTTCAACCAATTTACTAAATTCACTACCCGTTTTATGTATCGGGAACAACAATTAGTAGCCTAACACCTAATTTAGATTCGTCATAAATCATATATTTAATATAATAAATCTTTACCTACATTTAATTTTGTCTTTCTACCAACCTAACTGTTACTAATAGAAGTGAC
>NW_012194522.1:62360-79977 GCF_000504015.1 Erythranthe guttata
TTTCATATATATATATATATATATATATATATATATATATATATATATATATATATATATATATATATATGTGTGTGTGTGTGCAATGATGTTTGAATATCATGATTGATCCCTTTCATTGGTCAAGCTCCATATCTTCAAATCATTGTATAATAACTCTTTGGAATTTTGAAGAGGCATCAAAATGTGTACAGTAAATTTTTTAGATTCATAAATATGTGGTGTTTGACTATCATTGGTCGTTTTCGTGTGTGTGTGTGTGTGTGTGTGTGTGTGTGTGTTTATATGTAACAGTGAGACATAAATTGCTGATTCAGTTTCCAATTTCTGAAAAAATCCTAAAATTTCAGAAAAAATCCACAAGACATAATAATAGTAATCAGAGAAAATGGAGTTTGTGGGTACAGTAATAATCGACACTCTCTGCATTAGTGGGACTACGATTTTACGAGGAGACCGAATGCATTAAAAAAAATCTGAGAAACGTCTGGCCGTTAATTCTATTATACTAAAAAAAATTATATTTCTAAAAAGAAAAATAATAGGTCTTTGAGAAATGTTGGAGGCATGACCACTCTTGACTCTATGCTAACTCCGTCACTGACTGTGTGGTTAGACTTTAGAGTAAATGGTCGAAAAAAGTTTGGCCCGAAATCCAGTTATATAGGGGGGCGTTGATTTTAATGAAATATTTTACAGTGAAATGTACGCGCATTGGGTAAATTTTACCCTTTTTATTGGTTTTTGTAGACATTGTGCAATACACCGGGTAATCTTGCACAATTGACCTACACATAATAGCACACATACTCATGTGTATGTGCGTTTAGTGAGTAATTATTTGATGCAAAATTACTCGGTATTTTTTACCAGGTGTAGTATCTTATAGACCACTTTTATCGAACTCGTTCATTTGATTTTGACACGTCACTACAGTTAAAAAAAAAATTGGGGAAAAGTTACTACCGTAATTTGTTTGTCCAGATAAATGGTATTTTGATCCAGTGGGCCTTGTGGTATTTAATATGTGGATCAGGCTAAAATGGGCCGAATTGTAATGACTGAAACTGTGTAGTAGTCAGAGTAAAGATTCAGAAAAAAATTTGGTCTAAAATCCAATTATATAGCGGGAGCCATTTTATTTTTTAATTTTTATAAGTCAAATTGTAGAGGTGCACTGGTAAACGTACGTGATATGCTTAATTGGGCCAACCCAATGGGCTTACAATTTCTTTATCTAATGGGCCACGAACCCAATATTTAAGACCACTATCACCGAGGCCCAATCACCTTCAAGTAAGGTTTGGGCCCGACAATCTCAACTAAGCTATAAATAAAGGTTTGAACTCAATCCTTAAGGTACGCCCTATTATCCAAATAATACTAGGGGTCATATTCTCCCAACTATTTCCACTATCCGCACGTCTGACTTGAGCGTCGGAGGGGTTTCCGCCGGATCAACCCCCGGCCTAGTTCACGTGTTCTTTGTTCGCAGGTATCTCAGGGCCATCTAGCACGTGAGCAGTGACCCACTTTGCTTTCCCAGCTCCCTCAATCTCAACTATCTAAGGTGATCTATTTTTAGCATCATCAGTACGCTATATAAAACTCATTCATTTGTTTACGAGTGTCTTGTTCAATCAACAAGTCTCTAACGGTTAAGTAAAAAAGAAATGGGGAAAGTCAGTACGATAATTTGGTTGTGGGCAGATAAATGCTATTTCACATATTTCCAGTCTGCAAAAGTAGCAAAAATACAATGCAATACGACCGAAACACTAATTTATTTAACTTCGACATAATGCAGGATTACAAATGCTATAGTAACTTATGATTCCAGATCGATGAATAAGTTACTATAGTAACACCTTATTATAACTAAGCATGCATATGCATGATGCATGCATAAACTTAGTGCACAAAGCAGCTAGCTATAGCTAACCAGCCTTTATTTTATAACACACACACACACGCACACATATATATATAGATATATATGATTAATCGTATATATTGAGCTAGCAATTAAAGTAGCAACGGCAGGCAAAACCGTGGCAAGCTCCGTGCACAGCCTTTCCCAGTTCTTGCATTGGCGGTTGCAGTGGCCCGTGTTCATACAAGCACCCGACCAGGCGACCACGTCTGGCTCATCTTCTGGCAAAGCGCTGCTTCCCCTGCTTTCATTTCTGCATTACATTACATTTTTTATTATTAACCTTACCATATTTTCATTATCTAGAGAGAGAGAGGGAACCGTATGATGGTATGATGAGGAGAAAGAAGAAGGAGAGAGTAAAGAAATTGGTAGCGGAAGACTTTGCCATATTTTGCTTTGTGTGATGTGGTATTAATTGTTATGTTTAATTTAATTTATTGGGTGAATGTAATTGTTGTGGAGAATGGGATGAATGAAAGGTGGTATTTATAAGTACTCATCACGTAGTTAAGTTATCAATCCTCGAAAGATTGAATTTTTCACACATAATTTTAACTTATGCTTTGTGTAATTTACACCCGGTCGTGGACCAGAAAAGGTGGGGGAATGTGCCCCTAATATTAAAAACTACCCCCACTAAAATAGGTTGTCTCTAGGGGGTGAAAATCGGATGAAATGGATCGAAAGTAGTTTTCTTTGAAAAAAATTCAATTTTTTTCGGAAATAAAAAATGGGTCCCGATTTCCGTTACCAAAAAATTGGAATGCAAAAATTCATTCCAATTTCAGAATGCCTCGGAATCGGCCGAATTTCCGAAATTTCGGATATAGTGGAAATTTTCGCAATATATTTGTATTTTTTTTGAAATTTTGCAGGAAAATACAAGAAATTCAAAAGATAGTTCGACAAAACACAATAAATAAAATCACACGTAGGAACAACAAATTGAAACATAGCTTTTCTTATAAGAAAAAACGCAACATAAAGTTTATGATGTCGATTAATCTTTTCTAAGGTTTTAATTTACTTAACCTTTCGCTACTTATATTTTTCATATACATAAGTTTTATTATAGGATTACAAAATATATCATAAAATTATATTATATATTTCGAAAAACCATAGAAATATTCGGAACTAAAATCAGTTCGGAATTTCCGGTGATTTTATATACCATTCAAATTCCGTTCAAAATAAAATCGGAAGAATCGAAGATCAGAACTTCAGAAATCAGAATGAAAAATACTGTTCAAAATTCGAATATATTCGAATCGGAAATGGCGGAATTCAAAACTTCCAATTTTTGTCCACTACCTGTGCCCCTACATAAACACTTCCAATTAGCATGACTTTGAACGAAGATTTAGCATGACTTTGAAAGTATATAGAGGTGGAAAAAGGGATTAATTTCCACTAATTTAAAGTTGATAATTATGCTTATCCCATGACTAAGAAGTCCATAATCCTATCTTCAAAGGTCAATAAGTCTTGATATCCTAATTCATTTACTGCTGATCATTGCCACTATCAATCAGTGGGGGATTAATTTATATCTCGGTAAAAAAAAAACAAAAAAAAAAAGGAATTTAAGAGCAACTCCAATTGTTAATATAAAATTGATGTATCATATACTCAATTAATATTTGAGTTCATATTTTTTTTAGAGTAAAAACAATTTCATTTCATCAAATTAATTCATGGCTAATAATATTTTGGACATTAATAGGTAAAAAAACCACCAAAATATGACTCGCATATAGAGAGCTTAGCTAGTGCATGTCCAACACGATTACCAGTCCTTCGTACATACTGAGCTGAGAATGTCCCAAAAACCTTAGCAAGGACATGAATGTCGGTCACTAAAGTCCTATACGCTGAACAATCTTCATCAACTTCATTTATTGACTTAATGACCAAGCTAGAGTCTCCTTCAATGACTATCATACTCCATGTTTGATCACGAGCAAACTCAACTGCAACTATAGCTGCTTTTACTTCCGTCGAAGTAGGGTCGAGTGCTTGCCGGACACAAATAGACTTTCATCCCATACAAACCCCAACATGATTTCGAGCAATGATTCCAAGTCCAATCTTTCCTTCCTTCGAATTAATAGTCGCATCAAAATTGATCATAATAAAACCCATTGGTGGTGGCTGCCATCTTACCTCCTCAATACAACTCGAGCTCCTAAGACTAAGTACTTTGGCAAAGGGATGACGAACTTGGTTTACAAAGTTTAGCGCAAAAGAGACGACGTCCATAGGTTCGACCAAATCGCCTTCAAAAAAGATTCTATTACGATAATACCAAAGTGCCCAACATAACACCACACAGTTCTCAAGGACTGCAAGATCTGCCGAATTTCGTATATGCATGAACCAATCCATCAATTCCAATCCATTCCACCTGTGTATTGACCATGGGATATTGCTCAAAGCCCATACTTGCCTTGCAAATGCATACATAGCCAAACAATGTCGAAAGTCTTCTACCTCTCCTCCGCATTGAACACAATTAACCTCCGCCGTTATCTTCCTCCTGCTCAAATTAGCTCGGATGGGTAATAGATTTTTATATGCTCTCCACACAAATATTTTGATCTTATTTGAGTTAATATTTTAATATTCATTTAAAAGTCATCTACTCCAACTAGGATTATCAAATTAATTATTATTTGTAAGTTTATGGTGGTTTTATTTGTAATTTCACATGTCAACATGTGATTGGTTGTTATTACATTTTTTATATAACTTAATTTCCGACAAGTACTTTATATTTCAAGAAGTGAATTATCAAAATACAAACCTATTTGATTACTTCATGAGAGTTAAAAGATTTTATTTAGAGTATGTAAATAGTGATTAAAGATTTGAATAACCCATTTGATAACTCCATTGGAGTTGAGAACCTGAAATATGCTGATTAACCATCGCACATCTGAGTTCTGAATTTTATTTTATTTTTCTTTTTGATCCGCGCAAAATATTTAGTAAATTCGAGTATTTGTAAACATTTCTTGAAAAATAATATTAGTAACACAATTAAAATATAGTTCATGCGTGAATCATGGTAACTAGCGTACGAACCATGAACATAATAGCAAGAACGGGAAAATTACAATTTTCATCCTCAAGTTTGTATTGATTTCATATTCAGTCTTTCATGTTCACAAAAAAATGCATTTGATCCCTCATGTTCCAATAATTTAACACTTTTGGTTATTTCTGTCAATTTACCGTTAGTCCGTTAGTTAAGCCAGTCATGGAACACGCTTGATTCCATTAGTTTTAACGGAAAATTGACGAAAATGACTAAACGTGTTGAATTTTTGAAACATAATGGACCAAATGTGTTTTTTTTAACATGGGGACCAAATGTGAAATCAGAGCAACCTTGAAGGACGAAAACTGTATTTTTCCCTAGCAAGAACCGACGAAAAGGAAGCTTCTACCTCCACTATAAAATAAATGGTAAATTACAACAACCTTCATGAGGTAACACATAATTACAAGAAAACCCCTTATTTTTTAGAATTTACATTCAACCTCCTATAGTTTGCAAATTTCTTATATCCACCCCTATACAAGGATGTTAATATAAAAAATCTACAAATTGCGGGGTGAATGTAATTATCAAAAGATGATGATTTTTTTTCGTAAATAGACATTATCTTAATAAAACAACTGTAATTTACCCTAAAATAAATGTTCCGAGAACATATTGGATGGATGTTTGAATTTTTCTTTATTATAATAAAATGTTCTATATTTACCAAAAATCGTTCGATATTAATAAGTCCCTTTGGAATAAGAATAAACTGCAATTTGGGTATGGGCCGAAGCCCATCATAAAAATTTGACTAAGTCCAAACTTATAAATGTAAGTAATTATGACTTGGCCCAATGAAAGCCAACACCAAAAGGGAGATTCGAGGGATATTGATTGCTCTGGCATTAGAATTTTGCTCTGGCATTATCCACAACCATACTAATTTAAAAATTACCAAATCTAGATTTGTATACTGATTGAGATTACTAAAAATAAAAATAAAACAAAACGATTTTATAAATGATTCGATGGTAATTATTAAAAAAAATTATTGAGCTCGTTTGTTAAGTCAAGGAATTAAATTTGGGCATAGTTTTTGTTCTATAAAATGTGAAGTTCGATTCGAATTCAAATTGGTTACGGAGAAAAATATTACGCGAGTTCAATTGTATTAAAGTTATATCGGCAACTTTCTCCTCTACGGCCCAGACCAACACATCATTTAGCAGAACTTCTCCCACCTGTTCGGTACACTCCATTTTTTTTTTGTCATCGATTTTAGTATCGTTATGTGATAATTTACATAATCGATTATAGTTGATTAATAAATCAACTATATATTTTTTTATAGCCAATTAATTATTTTTGAGTCTAATATATGCTTTAATATTTTAATCAACTATGGTCGGTTTATTAATAAATCAACGCAAACTTCATAGTCGATTTACGTCCAGTTTAATCTAGAATTTGCAAAAAAACATAAAGTAAAATTCGCCAAAAAATATAAGAACGGGATTTTCACTAATTATCAATGCAATTTCAAAAAGAATTCTTTGTTTTGACATGGATGTTATTTGAACTATCTAAATATTCAAAAAAAAAATCCAATTATCTAATTAATTATAATTAATCTTTTCAATCAAATCAAACAAAGCCATAAATAATCTCAAATTATATTTGTATACTAATTTATGTCTTCATCCCCAACTGTTCTTTTTCTTTTTTGTGAATTAATTAATTGTCTCTTGTGCCCATTTACGGCAAAAAAAAAAAAAAAAAAATCAAGAAAATTCTGCCAACACTTGCTCGAAAAAAAAGTGTCTAAATACTGACAAAGCTCTGTACATCAAGAGAGCTTCTGGAATTAGTAATTTTTTGCCTTTACTTAGCAAAAAATCCCTGAACCCCGTTTGTTCTTCTCTCTGTCTTCACTTGTCAATCAAACCCCGCCCCCCTCAGTCTCATTTTCACCCCCCAAAAGAATAATAATCTCTTTTTCTTTAAGATTCTTCGGCTGTACTTGCGGAAGAAAGAATCAAGGGTGGCTTTGTATGGGGATGTGGGAACACTGATATGTAAGCACAGAGTATCTTGGTAAGATTCTTTCTGGAATCTTTCCACTCTCTTTTCTATTAACGAGTATGAACAAAGGAAAAAGAAAAAAAGGGGGTTTTTGTTTTTTTTTGGTCTTTCGGTTATTTGACCTAGGGATTGTTTCTGTGTAGTGTTTGTTGTCTGAATTGGTGATGAAATGCGATAAAGGTTGAATCTTTAACCAGGGTTTTATCCTGTTTGTGGTTTTCTTGATTGATTGCTTACCAGTTGACTTTTGTTGCTTGCGTGGATTAATGCTTTTTTTTTTTTTTTTTTTTTATGCTTGATTCTTGATTTTTTTTAAGGGATTTTTCTTCTAGCTGAAAAGGGTTCGACTAACTATCGTATATTAGTTGAAGATTGCACGATTAGTCTCTAAAATTTTTGAGAGGATCTATCAGAAATGATTTTCGACCCGTTTATGCTGATTAATTGAATTTGTAATACATTTGTTCGATTTCATTTCCACTAGGTTGACCGAAAGGTAAATTGTTTCATAGATTCTCTATTACCGATTTACCGTATGTTTGTTTAATTGCTTATGTCTTTTGCGGACTAACTTTCAGAAAGAAAGAATTTGCCCCGGCAATGTGTGCAGCACCATGTTATAAACGAAAGGTCTTAGAAGGAAGTTATTTTTTCTAATCGAACAATATGGATTCTTCGAAACCGACAGAATTATTTTATATACTATGACCTCATGCATAGAGTTAGCTAGTAAGTGGTGGTTGCATTTGTAGCCCAAATACCCCTTTTTTTTTTCTGGTAATTCCTTACCGAAAAAATGATTTTCTGGTATATTAACTCGTTATTTGAATACGAGAAAATGAAGGAGCTCTATTAATTGTTTAAAAAAATTCATTGTCGTCTGAATTAGGTATTAGTTCGTCTACCTTGATTTTGTTTCGGTTCACCTAAATATAATACTTTAAACACCTTCTTGCTTGGATTCTTTTTCCAGATTGCAGAATATGGTGTAAAATCACTAACCTAATAAGATAACACAACAATCAGTATATATTACAATGGCAACCGAAAGCCCCATTAGAATATTCGAAGGCACAGAGAGATGGCGAAACCTCAAGCAGTCGACCAACATATACGAACCATTGTACCTTAAAGATCAAAGGTTTCAACAAAGCTTCGAAAAAGATGACGTCATCCCATGCCGGAGCGGAAGTGCACCGCCAAACATGGAAGGTTCTTTGGCGGCCATCGAAAACATGCTTTCCCACCGGAAATTGATTCTGGACCAGAGGTTTGGTGGGCCCCACAGCTTGTCGGAAAGCCGTATTGTGTTTCAACCAAGTGTTGGTTCTGGCCTTGCTTCGCACGAGGAAGAATCTGAAGATGACCAGTCGTCTGAAAAGAGCGGGCCTCATTCTGTGGAGAAAGCTGCTTTGTCGGGTTATAATAATAGTCGCTCGTTCGAATCGATTCAGGTAAGAAAAATGTGTTTCGTGTGGAGAAGAAAGAAGTGTCTTTTGGCATGTTTTTACTATCAACCTTTTTCGCACTAAACTTGCGTGAATTCGAATTTTGCACCCCGAATATCCACATTTTCGGATAGAAATTACTCGAAAGAAAAGAAAAAAAGTTAACCTTTTTCATCCACTTTGATTGTTACTCTCGTTATTGCGAAAATGTTGTAAAGTTTCGGTCTTGTTGGATTGCGTGACGTAAAGAATTTCTGCATGCTTTTTCTAAACAAATTTTTGCAGTTGTTAAACTAAAAGCATCACGTTGCAGGGAGGTTCTTACCACTTATCTACGGAAGAAAAGTTTGTTACAAATATCTCACCGGTCGAGGGTAAAGTGGGAATAGTAACTTTGGCACCTAAATATAAAAAAGACTCCGATGCTGTAAAAGATGTCGACACTGCCAATATCGAGGCTGTAAAGAGTGCCAATGCATTTACAGCTTCAAATTCAGAGACGAGCAATCTTTACAACAATAAAGACCATCTTACCCCTCGAAACAGCGTGCCACATCAGCAAGCGGCCCCACAAGAATGCACTACTTCTCGACTTCAGGGCCCTCACTCATCTCAGATTATTTATCCATACGGTAATTTGAACCAGAGTGTTTCGATGGCAGAGGTTCAAACAATACACCAATTTGCACCCCCGTTGTATGCTAATGCAGCTGCTTATATGACATCAGCAACCCCATTCTATCCTAGTCAGCCGCCGGCCGGTTACTTTGCCCCGCAATACAATTATAACTCGACCGTTTTACCCTCGTATGTACCTGGATATCACCACCCCCATCAAAGTGCTGTGCCTGTAGCTTTTAACAATTACGACCCGCAAAATGTGATGAAGTTTTACGGTCAAGTTGGAGTTCCGTTTCAACCTCCTGTGCATATGCAGTATTTTCAACCGCATGTGCGTGGTTCTTATGGTGGTCCTGCGAACCAGGTGAATTATCTGGACTCGAAAAACAGGGCAGAGTTTTTAGGTGGTGCGGCCTTCAATAACAGTGTGAATATCAAACGAGGGAATATGCCGAGTCATTATTTTCTTGGAAGCCCGACTAATGCGGGCCCTTCGGTGCAGATTCATCATGGAGGGAGATATAATACGGGCCTTCCTCATTCTTCGAGTGGGAACGTTATTAAGACTAATGGGCAAAATCAGAGTTGGAATAACATGACTCCGATTTCCTTTCTTGATGAGTTGAAATCCGGTCAAGGTCGAAGATTTGAGCTTTCTGATATAACGGGACATATTGTTGAATTCAGGCTAGTTTTCTGTCGACAGACCCCCTTTTTTTTTTGGTTATTTTAGGCTCTGTTGATTTGTAGATTTTGAGATGAGGAAAAATGAAAATGCAAAAGTAAATGAAAACAAAGAATTTAAAAGTCTGTAGTGTGTTTGGTTCCGAGAAAAATGATGATGAAATTGATTTTGTCGAAAAATCATTTTTTTTTACCTAGTATTTACCACCTAACTAAACAGGAAATCTATTTAACCTAGTGTTTTCATCTTTTTACTTTACTTGGCATTTTTCTTGATCCAAACAGAGCCTTAAAGAACTTAATTATCTGATGTGTGTCTCATTGTGATTTTTCACTTGCAGTGTCGATCAACACGGAAGTCGATTCATTCAGCAGAAGTTGGAGACTTGCAGTGTCGAAGAGAAAGCATCCGTTTTTAAGGAAGTTGTCCCTCACGCTTCGAAGCTAATAATCGATGTTTTCGGAAACTACGTTATTCAGAAGGTGTTCGTCTCAAATTTAATTTATATTTTCAACTATAATTAAAATAATCATTTTCTGTAACTGTTCTTTATGTAACGACCGTGATTCAGCTTTTCGAATACGGAAGCCCGGACCAAAGAAAGTACCTTGCAACTCAACTCGAAGGTCAAATCCTGCCCTTGAGTTTCCAGATGTACGGTTGTCGTGTAATTCAAAAGGTAATAACTTTTTATCTGGGTTTTCCTCGATAGTATTTTATACAAGATATCTGATGAAAAAAATTGGATCTTGTTCTTTTTTTTAATCGATTATTCCGATTTTGTAGGCTCTTGAAGTAATCGAAGTGGAACAGAAGGCGAGGCTGGTTAGAGAGCTGGATGGACACGTGCTGAGATGTGTTCGTGATCAAAACGGGAATCATGTTATACAAAAATGCATAGAGTGTATTCCTACAGATAGAATTCATTTCGTACTTTCTGCTTTTCATGGCCAAGTTGCCTCACTTTCGATGCATCCTTACGGCTGTAGGGTCATACAGGTAATATTCACTTTTTTATTTAATTATAATTTTTAATATGTATATTGAAATTGAGATGTTGAATATTTTTTTTTGGGATAATAGAGGATCTTGGAGCGTTGTAATGATGATATCCTGACACAGTTCATAGTGGACGAGATTTTGGATTCGGTTTGCTCTCTTGCTCAAGATCAGTATGGCAACTATGTTACACAGGTAGTTATAATATTATATGGTCTTGGCTTAATATTGATTTGAATTGTGTAGTTATTAAAATGAATTATTTCGATGCGTTTTTTTTTTTTTTTTTTTTGACAATTGACAGCATGTGTTGGAGAGGGGAAAACCTCTTGAAAGGAGTGAAATAATACGCAAACTAGCCGGATCTGTAGTGCAGCTGAGTCAGCATAAGTTCGCATCAAACGTTGTTGAAAAATGTCTCGAGTATAGTGATTCCACTACACGAGGAATGCTGCTGAAGGAGATTATTGGTCATGGTGAAAAAAACGATAATCTATTGGTAAGTCCCGAAACTCGAATCTAATGATTAATAGCTTATATGTGAGCAATGATTAATAGCTTATATGTGACAAATTTTATATCGATATTGCTACCAGTCATTTTTTATTTTTCAAACTGCTTTTTTCCTCGACTACCGTAGGTTATGATGAAGGACCAGTATGCAAATTATGTCATACAGAAGATTCTAGAAAAATGTTCTAGTGATCAGCGTGAAGTATTGCTCGGTCTAATAAGAAACCATCTCACCGCTTTAAAGAAATATACGTACGGTAAACACATTGTCGCCCGATTTGAACAGCTATATGGAGAAGGTTCGATATTTTTTTCTCTCGTTTATTTCATTAAATGATCTGTCTTTGTATAAATTTAACCGCGAGAAAGTAATAACATTTGTTTGCAGATCTCGGATGTGATTGCTCTTCTCCGAAAATAAAACCACCAGAAATTGACACATGAGAAGCTATTGTTGTTGCTTCGACTTTCGAATTCTTCAGAAAAAAAACTGATTCCTCCGACATTGAAAGATGTTAGTTCCAATTGGCCTTCGAGGTATCTTCCAAAAGTCCCGACGTTTTGGGAGATTCTTGTGTAGATTATTGCAATTATGTATAGTTTTTTTTTTAGAAAAATGCACAAGGTAAAAAATGTTAATTCTGCACAATCTGTAATTTGTAGGGTGCCTTATTATTAACTCAGTCTGTTTGTGACTTTATTTATACTTCGAATTCTTTGTGAAAGATTTCTCAGTTCTTTAAATTTACCTAGTCCGTTGACCTCGTTTGCGTGCGGCGTGTGTGTGTAATCTGATTCTTGTAATGGCAGAAAGAAGATCACAAAGAAACAATACTACCGAAAATTTCAAATTCAAATCAAATTCAAAGAGGCACCTCATAGAAAATTTCAAATTAAAAAACCCGTAATCCAATAATCCAATACTATCGAAACTTTAGTTCAACAAAGCGTGGTAGCAAGAGAGGAACTATGCAAAAAGAACTTAATTATAAAAAAGAGACCAAAACAATTAAATTTAACCTAATCGAAAAGTGAGAATCCCATGTCTTCGTCACTCTCCTCTTTCTCTTCCTTCTTCTCCTCTGCCGGAGGTGCCTCGGCAGCTGCACCACCACCACCAGAAGCTGCCGGAGCGGAGGATGCACCTCCTCCGACGAACGAACCACCACCAACACTTCCGCCAACGATCACCTGCATTGTTTGCACAATACTAATTAAGTAACAGGACTAATCCATCCAGCATCTCGAAATTTGATGAAAATTTTATTGAAATTTCGAATTGAAGATTTACTTCAAATCCAATTTTTAGATTCAAATTTCAATATCTAGGTTAAAAAAATAAAATAAAATAATAATAAATCAAACATTCTCCCCTAAAATAGAATGATAAATATGATAATCAGATCAGCAATCAACACTTGTACTCTATCCTTGATAATCAGATCTTTAAGAACATCAATTTTACGAAATAAGTTAAACAAAGGGCAATAATAATAAATAAATAAATAAAAAAGAGAAATTGAAAAACCTGGAAAACGGCGGAGGAAGGGGTGACATAGGAGAAAGAAGACTGAACGGCGCCGGAGGAGTCGGCTGAGAGAGCGACTTGGACGAGCTTGCGCTGAAGGTCGAAGGTGGAGCCGGCTGAAGCCTCGAGATCGCCGTTAAGCTGCTTAGCCGACCAATCGGCGCCGGATCCCTTGCAGATGAACGTATATACTCCCATTGCTCTGTGATTTTGATTGGTGAAGAGGGAGAAAGCTGCTGCTGCTGCTGCTGTGTTGTGAAATTGAGGCAGATTCCAAACCCTAGCAGGTATAAAATACTATTCGGTTGAGATTCTTAAATGACTGGTCTACCCTCAACATCTTCTTGTAATTACGATACCCGTGATGGGCTTGTGGATCGATCTGGCTGGGCCGGGTCATCTATTTGATTTCGCCAAAATATTTTCTCAAATCCAAATTACAGTTAAATCTCTGTAAATTAATACAATCGGGACTAGCAAAATTTTATTATTTTAGTGAATTATTAAATTATTGAACTAACAATTTAATACGTTTTCACGAGTCGGGCTCCACATTTTGAACAAGATGATCATAAGATTTATCTCCCGACTTATTAATATCAGATTGTAACGCATTAGAAATTGCATTTTTACACAAAACAAGTACAAACTCGAGAACGTTCCACGAAATATAAAAATTATATTGAATTTGACACTGTGAGAATAAACGTATGACAAGATTCATAGTTGAGGGAGGTGGTTGTAATTACTCAAACAATATTTTTTTTTTCGTAATTTGACATTAACTCAGTGGTGGCCGTAACTTATACCAAAAATGAAAAATATATCTACATTTTAGAAGAAAAAAAAAAATCAAATATAAGAAACACATTTACACTATATACATTACATGTATATCTCAATATCCATGACATTATATACACACACTATACACACACAATATATCAAATAAGTTGACCCTACGAAGGAGGTTCCGAAAGTAATAATTTGTTTAGTTCAACCTCGTCCATACCCATCAGCAGTGCAAGAAGGCTACATTGTTCGGTTTTTCTTCTCTTCGATGAATCATCGCAGTTCTCCTTCGCTGAAACTGCACCGCTTGTATTATCTGGTTCTTTTCTCTCTTCATCTTCCTTCAAATGTTCGACCGCTTTTCCTTCTACAATCCGAGATCCAAAGTTGACTATATCGTCATTTCGATGAGCATATACAACACCTGAAATATTAAAATCAAAATAAAAGATGAAGTTAATTATGTTCAGTAAACATATAAAAGAAACTAATTTTGATTTAAAAAAACTCACCTAGATCTTCAAGAATTGGATTCACTCTTGTTTCTCTCTTATCTTTGGGCTCACTAAGTTCAGAAGCACTTATTTCGTTCTCGTGAGAATCAAAAGAGATTCCAAAATCAGTCAAATCGAGCTTTGCACAATGATTGCTATGGTTTTGCTTCTCGCCGAATTCTACAATCTCACTAGTGAAGAGCTCGTTAGAAAGGTCACGGAACAAATTAGAGATGCCAAATAGCTCACCCTTAAACTCCTTGCAATCCTTCAAACATCATTTGCAAAAAAACAAATATGTAATAAATTCCGATAGCATTTCAAAAAAAAAAAATAAAGAAATAAAAAAGGATTGCTTCTTTTACCTGTACACCTTCAAAATATCGTTTTTCCATTGTGCCAGAAATAGCAATATTTGAAAGCTGCTGCTTATATACTTGCCTCGTGTAAACAAGTTCCTCAAGAGAACCAGCAGCAAGAAGACGAAAAACAGTTACGTGCCGTTTCTGACCAAATCTAAATGACCGGTCTTGTGCCTGCATATCCTGAGCAGGGTTCCAATTCGGGTCAAATATTACAACCCGGTTCGCACCCACAAGATTTAGCCCAAGCCCACCAGCTCTAGTTGAAATGAGGAACACCTGTATTTACAACTTCAGTTTTAAAAAGAAATTAAAAAAAATAGAAGAGGTAACAGTGCAAAATTTATTGACCTGTTTACTTGGACTTGAGTTGAAGTCATCGACGAGAGATTGACGCAGACCAGTTGGAGTGGAACCATCAAGTCTTGAAAAGCTATAGCCTTTACGTATAATGAACTTTTCAAGTATATCCAGCATTCTGTGACAAAAAAGACATTCTCAGCAAATAGCTCAATAAATCAACGTTTTTATAGACATAATAATTAATACCTGACTGAATAACTGAAGAGAAGAATCTTGTCACCCATAGAAATCCAAGAGTGCATTAATCTCTCCAAAGCTCGCATTTTCCCACAGTGCTTAACATCACTCATGCCCATGAAACTGTCGTTCTGGGAACTACCTCCAACTAAATCAACATCAGTACCAAATACAGCTGCAGCAAATGCTGCGTCTTTTCTTTGTTTATCTTGATCATCTTTTGGATTAGGCTTTATAAGCTCCAGGTGATTGCTTAACTGTATGATACGAAAAATGTACAAGAAAGAAGATCAAACATCGGATTATAAAAGTCCTGAAGTGTGTTCTTATCCAACTCAAAAAAAAAAAAAAAAAAACCCAGTTATTCTTCGATCTCAACACTAAATACAAGCAAACTCACCACGAGCATTGATGTTGATTCTCCATCCAATCATGGCCTTGGTTATATAGGAAACACCAATCTCAAAATATTTTTGGTGGCAATCTACGTAAGGTAAATGCCATTAGTAAGATTCCTCATATTACAACTCGGGTTTTTTCAATATCCTATATAAGCTTTTATACATACTGAGTCATTGATTGATAAAAGTTTTCATTTGAGCTTATGTTGGAATCTTGTAGAAAGAATCAAATACAGTTTTAGATAATTACAATTTCATATTCTTCAATATGTTCTATCAATCTCATTTTCCAATTAAATAGTGAAAATACTTCTTCAAGTAACAACCATAGTTAACAATGTTTTCCCTACGAAATACTAAATCATTCCCACACACATTATTCAGAAAATTTATTTATTTCAATTCAATAGGAGTGGCAAGTGGCAACAGTAATATTTAGTGCTAGAGTCAACTGAATTCAATACATCATTTTCATTTTCTTCTCAATTTGTTGTCTCTCAGCAAGACGAAGACGTAAACTGTGAACAGACTAACCAATCCAACTTGAAGTAAAAATAAACTACTTAAAAAAAAGAAAAGAAAAAAGGTCGATTAGAAACAGATACCTGTTGGAGTTTAACCAAGCAAGGGAGAACCAAGCAAAAGGGGCAAGAATCACAACCTTCCGGATTGTCCTTATGAAGATAAGGCCAAATAGAACCATCCGGAACTATTCTTTTGCAACACTCGACTTGTTTGAGAGGGCTTCCACAACTACATGGAAGGTCCTTGTTAACAAGGCATTGGATATCCGGCAAAAGCAGTGTCCTCTGATAAACCCGTTTTTGAAACTCGCTCATAGCACAAAACACAACGTTATCTTCCTTCCCCATCATAAGATGCCCTATCGTTTCCGCTTTTGTCCTTCTAAGCATATATTTCTGCAGAACCGACACTAAGTGCTGTTTGCGCTCTTCGGCAACTCTCACGAATTGTTCGGGAGCAGTTGACCTCTGACCGTGCTTGAGAGGTTCGTCGTAAAATTCTCTAAAATGTTCGCGTGATCCCAATCCACCCGGTACGACCCAGTCGAATAGATTAAATAATTCCATTATTTTGTTCTGCATCATAGTACCTGTAAGACCGTAACGCTTCATTGTTCGAATCTTCAGACACGCTGAATAAAGTTTCGACTTTTCGTTCTTGAGCTTGTGCGCCTCGTCGACAATCACAATCTCCCACATGATATCCGACAAAACGCTTCCTTGTATTCGAAAAGTGTCGAAGCTTGTTATGAGAATCTCAACACCGCGTGCTTTTAGTTTGTCAATTATTAAATCGCGATTTGCTCCGTGGTAAACAGAGACTTTAAATGTGGACCATTTGGAAAATTCGCTTTCCCAGTTAAGAATAACGGAGCTGGGGCAGATGATTAGTACAGGGCCCTTCTCTATTTCTTTTCCCTTTTGATGTATTAAGTCAGACTCGGAACTTTTCCCATACACAGCAGCCAAGAAAGCAATTGATTGAATGGTCTTCCCCAAACCCCTGGTCCATGCACATCGCATAATCCAGAAAAGGAAATACAAAAGATATTAACTTAATTATCGTGCATGAAGTATTATTGGCAACGAAAGAAATAATGAAAAAAGAATGCATTGATATCAATTTTGTGCGTATAAAAACTCCAGAGAACTAATCAATTTTGTGTAATTTTGCATATTTCAAAAGATATATTTAACAAACCTATATTAGATTTTAGAGAAGATCTGGCACTATTGATATAAACAAGGCTCCACAATCCATAAATTGGGGACTACGGGCTGTAAATTATCATCTCAAATCATATAGAAAGAAACATACTAATAATCATAACCAAAAATAAGAAGATGATGATCCAAAAATTATTTTCTTCTCGACAAACTACACAAAATCTTATGAAAATTGGGCATGTAAAAAGCAAGTAATTGATTGGCAAGTGCATAATGGCGATATTATCTAGAGAATCTATCAAAATAAGCTATTTCGAAAAAAGTTAAGAACGGAAACTTACATGTCATCTCCTAGAACTCCTCCATGGTTGTTCTTATACAAGTTATACAAGAACTTCACCCCTATTCTTTGATGTTCCAAAAGTCTACTATTTATAGATGCAGGAACCTGAACATAGAATACTTTTAAGATACTT
>NW_012194522.1:80077-132369 GCF_000504015.1 Erythranthe guttata
ATATTTCAAATAGTGAAAACCCCCATGATATTTTTTAAATAGCAAACTCGACCCATAATCCTCTAAAACGTTGACCCAAGGTAAATTAAAAAAAAAAAAATACATTTTAGATTTTAGATAACTCAAAACATGAAAATTAAATGTATTGAATTTTGCCAAATTCAGACTCAAAACGGTCCAAATTATGTTTGAAGCCGAAACGGTGGTATCAAAACTGGAACGATGTTGATCGCATTCCAGAAAAAAAATAGGTTGCGGCTATATGCAATACTCATTCCACTTGTGCAAGACCAAATTAAAGAAAGATTTCAAAAGATTCTATTTTATTAAGATGGAATGACAAGTATGCCCATACATTAAATTGGCTTTTTTTTCTCATATAAGACCAAATACAAATAATGAGAAAAAAACAAAAATCGACACCAAGGTGTCGAAAAACTATGCTACAAATCGACACTTAAGCGTCGAATTTCATAGGTAAAAATCGACATTGACATGTCGAATTTGTAGCACAAATTCAAATGTCGAATTTTATACCTCAAAATCGACATCTAAATGTCGATTTTTACCTGTAAAATTCGACATGTACATGTCGAATTCGTTTGCGCGGGATTTTTTTTGGAAAATCGATATTCTAGCTAAAAAAAACCCATAAATGCATACATTCTTGGGTTAATCCATTGTAGAATCTTCTATTTTGATGTCTTCTGACTCCATACTTGCCATCTTTGTAAGATTTGTTGAGTTTTGATGATTTTGAATTTCTAGGTTTTGTGGGTTAATGGAGGAGGAAGGAGAAAGGTCTTGTGAGTTTTGGAAGATGGAGAAGATGATAGTTGGTCTTGTGGTAGGGTTTTTTGTGTTTTTGAATTTTTGGTCTTGCATATTTGGATTTTTTTATTTTTTTAATAAATAAGGGTATTATAGTATTTATACATTGAAAATTTTAATTTGGTCTTGCACAAGTGGAATTAGTCTTGCGTATAGCCGCAGCCAAAAAAATATCATATGAATATTTTTTTTATAAATCTGATGCCATTCCCCATAAAGATAGATTATATTTTTTTTTTTTTGAGTGAAGAAGAAGGGGGGGGTTTCTTCTCTTTGGTGTAGATTATTTGAAATGACTCAAATCAATGAAAAATATAAAATTTATTATGTTAATTTTTTTTTATTCATTAATTGTATAAAAATAAATATTTAAATATATCAAATAAAATAAATGTTTATATTTTATCGGATTTAACTTAAACTCAAGTCCGGGTCATTATTTGGGCCTGCAAATAGCCCGGCCCAAACTACTTTTATGGCCTCGGTTTATTTTTCGGCCTAGGCCCACTTAGATACAGAGCTTTTTTTTTTTCCTTAAATTAAATCTATTATGATTTTATTATTAAAAAAAAAAAAAAAAAAGATTGGTTCTTAAGCATTTTGCACACGTTATAGCTTCATCATCTAACTAGGGACAAATTCATGAAAACAACACTTGAATGGATGACTATAGTTGAATCATTAATTAGACCTTGATTTCTTGATTTAAGATAAACATAAGCTTTTCAAGTGGGGTTGATATACATAATTATTGTTGAGCTTAGTGTATTATTTTGACATGGATAATTCTTTTTGCTAACAACCACTTGTTTTTTATGCTCTATTAAAGATTGAAACCCTTATCTTCCTTGGGAATAGTGAACCTAAAATTATTGCTCATACTGCAATTATTAAAAACACTTGCCAACTAAGTTGAACAATAGTACTCCATTCGTTCTATATTATACGATGTTTTTTATTGGTATTTTTAGTAACGATGGAACTTGCAGTTTGTCATATACGTGTACTGGAGTAAATTTAATTTTTCATATAATAGCTTGCAAATTATATGAGATATGTAAACTACACTAGATTAACTATGTGTGACAAACTCGACCTAGCGACCGCGTTGATAAGGAGATTCGAACTTGGTCAACAGAAGTTCACCTGCTCCAACCGCGAGGCCATCCCTTACGTCTTTTTATTGTTACGTACGTATTAAGAAAATTAATAAATATGTATAGACTATAACAAAAAAGAAATCGTTAAATTGTCATGGTCATTAATTATTTATCAACTAATTGAGTAAGAGTCACATATGGCAACATTGGATTAACAAGATCGACTAAATTGTATAAGATTAATGATAATTATTGAGTCACAAATGTTGTCACAAAATATACTTGGTAGTATGGATTAACAAATCTTGGATAGTTTTATGAAATATAAGTACTACAAGAGATCGTATTTACATTGTTTTTTTCATATATAACGAACAACGCAAACGAGAAGGGATGGAAAATTGGACTGATCGGACATAAATGAAAAATTAATATAGTGTTGAATATTAGAAGTAAAAGTACATGCATTTATTAAATATTTTTTTTTTCTTTTCAAATAATTAAATGATGCCAAATATTGTTGAAATCGATTTTCAAATGAGTGATTTAAAACACATTTTAGTTGAGGGAAATTAAAGATAGAAAGAAGAATTGTTGGAGGAGGACCCTCCTCTAGTAAAAGAAAAATAATAAATAAATAAATAAATAAAAGGCCTAAGTGGTGTCCAGCTGGAAACTCAATTATTTGACAATAAGTTTTAAATATAATGTAGCCAATTTTAAAGCTCCATAATATAGTTGGCTGAATTGGCATGCAGCAAACATATATAATAGACTTTGAATTTAATGATGTCATAAATATATAAAATTGGAATAAAATTGTGAATGAGATTGGACTGAAATTACAAAATTAAAAAAAAAAAAATTGAATTCCAAATTTCAATTTTGAGAGTAATCCAATTTTCCAGCTGCAGAATCTATTGTTTCTGAGGTCTGAAAAATCAAACCAATCATAACCAATAGCATGGTTACATCCAGCCAGCTGTGTTTTGGATGATATAAAACAAAAAAATAAAAATAAAATAAAAATAATTTCTGGTTGCATGCATGTAAAAATTGACTGAATTAGCAGCTGTCTGTGATGAATCTTCCACACAGTAGACAAGTCAAACACACAATATCCTTACCATGCACACGCATGCACCCTTTCCCTACCCCCACAAGAAAACCCTATATAAACCTTTGCCCACTTTCATGCACACCACCAACTCTTCATTTACATACATATATACATACATATATATATATATATATATATACGTTATTATAAAAAAAAAGGGGAGTTCTTGAAATTGATCGTTATTTTGATGAAGATACATGTTCTGCTTTCGGTATTGCTAAGCTTCGTTGCAGCTGCTATTTGCGGCAACTTCAACCAAGATTTCGATATTACGTGGGGCGAGGGGCGCGCGAAGATACTCGACAACGGAAAACTTCTTACACTTTCCTTAGACAAGGCTTCCGGTTCTGGATTTAGGTCGAAGAATCAGTATCTATTCGGTAAGATCGACATGCAGATAAAGCTCGTTCCCGGTAATTCTGCCGGCACGGTCACTACCTATTATGTAAGTCCCATATTACATACATATATATTACATAACAGCAGTTGTATGTATTAGTTTTTTTTTTTTATCATACAGTTCGTTTTTCTTGCAGTTATCTTCGTTAGGACAGAATCACGACGAAATCGACTTCGAGTTTCTCGGTAACTTAAGCGGTGATCCTTATATTCTACACACGAATGTGTTCGCACTCGGCAAAGGTAACAGAGAGCAGCAATTCTACCTATGGTTCGACCCCACTAAAGACTTTCACACCTACTCGATTTTATGGAATCCGCAAAGCATCATGTAAGTAATAATAATATAACTCACACGAGTTTTTTTTTATTATTTTTTTTAGGAAAAAAAATTGAAATTCATGTGAAAACGTGCAGATTCTCAGTAGACGGAACACCAATCAGACAATTCAAGAATCAAGAATCGAAAGGGGTGTCTTACCCGAAAAGCCAGCCGATGTGGATATTCTCGAGCCTTTGGAACGCAGATGATTGGGCAACACGAGGCGGGCTTGTGAAAACCGATTGGACAAAGGCACCTTTTACGGCTTCTTACGCGAACTTCAACGCACTTGCTTGTACTGCTGGTTCTTGCTCGAAAAAATCGTCTGTCAATTCTTGGTTCTCACAGTCGTTGGATATTACCGGTCAAGAACGAATAAAATGGGTGCAGAAGAATTACATGATTTATAACTACTGCACCGATTCTAAGCGATTTCCGCAAGGGTTTCCGACCGAATGCTCCACTGCATAATACGATACTGTAATTTTCAAAATCTTTATGCTCCTATTAATGCAATATGTAACGATACCGTACAACGTACATATGTGTAGTATACTCGTTTGCTTTATCGTTTAATGGATCGAATAATATTTGTTATTGCTAATTCGTTCTTGGCCTACTCCTATGATTAAGTTAACCGATGGTCCAATCCAATTGACTCCACCTAATAATTCATTCTTTATCATTACGCAACTTCGATAATGTTACTAAGCGAAAACAGAGTAAAAACAAGATACTCGAAACAAAATTCAGTTTAAGCCCGTCAACTTCGTCGTTTTCGAGAAAAAAAAAATATTATTGGAAACTAATCACCGAAAGAACGAGATTGCGGATAGTACCTTTTAAACCGATCTATTCGCGCACTAGTGTCGAGTGTCGGAAGGAAGAACTCGTTCACATATAGCCGATAGAAAAAGTAAAGAGCCGTAAAAAAATCATCTGAAAGAGAACAGAAATTTATACCAATCCAATTCAAATACAATATTTCTGATCAATGTCACAAATTTCACAAGCCCACCTAATCACACATCAATCGCAAGATCAAAGCTTTCCAAAGACCGCAAAAACGTTCGTCTAAGGAAAAGCTTTTTTTAAAATAACAAGCATCCGTAAACTAAAGTTCGAATTTAATTGAATTTTGCCAACCAGACGAAACATTTAACAGTATATCTTAATATAACAACGATCATAGATAAGAGACGAAGTGCCATAAAAAAAAGCCGGCATCAATCAAGAATCACCGTAACTATTTGCTTCCGAACGAAAAGAAGCTCTCGGTGTAAGTCCTTAGCCAATTCCACTCCCCCGATATCAAATGATCCATCCTCTCGATTTTCTTCTCCTCCACATCGTAAAAATCGAGACTTTCTTGCTTCACATCCATCACAATTTTCCCGTTCCAATAATCCAACGGAGCAATAAAGCTCAACATATCGTTACTATACGCGCTCATATGAATACTATATTCCTTAACCCAACCCCGGCTCTCCGAATCGGTCAACACCCAAATATCCATAGTCGATGGCCGAGCCGCGTTATCCACCAAGCACAACCTCCCACCCAATTCGACCAACGACCACGCGCCATGCGGATCGAAGCACCCCTCGGGCGGAGCCACAATCCCAAACTCCTCCTTTTCAAGATCGAACGATACAATCGCCTCATCGCCTAATTCATTATACTCGTCCCAAATCATCCAATAGAAAACGTTATTTACCAAAACGCCCCACCCCCGAACGACAAAGGGGCAATTCGCGTCGACCACTTTCCAAGAGCAATCCTCGCCATCGCGTAACCTCAACACCTCGCAACCGATGTCGTAATCCACGTGGATATCCAAACTCCGATCGAACAAATGCACGAGCACGTACTCGTCGGTCTCCGCCACGTACCCCATCCCGGCGTTCACCTCGCCCGAGGTGCAGCAGCTCGCCTCGGGCAATTTCGTCGTGATCTGAGTGCTAGGGTTGCACGCGTAGAACCCACTCTCGCTCACGAAGCAAACGAGGCCCCGCTTCGATGGCAGCATTTCGATGTTCTTCTCGTCGTCGTCTAAATACAGCGAGAATTCGAGATTTTTTCGAAACCCATTAAAATTAAAGGCGCAGAGATCGACGGTGGTGCATTTTCTCATGTGGGGTTCCCGTAAAAGGGGGTACTTTTTCACCATGAGAATGCTAGGGTTCTTCGAGCAGAGCTCTCTGTGCAGAGAATTGAAACGTGGGTCTGTGATTAAGCGACGCCATTGCTTCGAAACGCATTTGAACTTACCCAGGGATTTTACCGGCAGCCTTAACAGGATGTCGACGATTAGATCGTCGGGGAGCGTGGGCTCCGCCGTCCGCTCAGAAACGACGCCGTTTGGCGGCGGCGGCGGCGGGATCGGAATGGGTTGCTTTTCCTTCATAACCGGGTCACTGTGATTCGGTTTCTCCTCTTTTCCTTTATTTTCTCTTGCTTGGTTTTCGGAGAGAATCAATTTCTTACAATTGATTTCTTGAATCTTGGGTGTGTGAAGAAAAGCAAAAAAAGAGGAGAAAAACGCGTTCTTTTTTGGAAATTTTTGGTAAAGTAGGTTTTGTTTGGCACTTTCGCATACAGTGGTCCGAACGGAATATTAATTTATTAATTAATTAGTTAATTAATTAAGTCATTGTAATTTGTAACCAAAGAAAATTCAAATTAGGTCTCGTCTCATCTCGTCTACTCAATTATTCCACCTAATATTAATATTTAATTTAATCATAGTATTTTTTTATTTTTTTAAAATGTACAATTCTTTATTTCCACTATATTAAATTATGACATACATTATTGGGTTTGGCCCAACAAGTCTTGGATAAAATCCACTTTCAATTGGGCCACAAAAAAAATATGATTTATTTTGATTTTATACAATTTTAACTTTTTTTCCGCCGGTTCATGGTTTCTGACTTCTAAATATGATTTATTTTGATTTTATACAATTTTAATTTTTTTTCGTCGATTCGTGGATTCTGACTTGAACGTTATCGATCGGGCAATTGTCGAACGAGCACAAATTGATTATCTAATATTTTTTACTATTTTGTAGGCCGACAAATTAATTTCTCTACTCTTTTATTACATCGGAAATTTGACATTGTATTTGGTCGTTCTCGTTTTATCGAGCTCTAGCTAGTATATGTGAACTAAGCAGGTTTGGATAAATTTGTACAATTGTAAATTAATTTGATTCGTTTACATCTAGGACCGGGCTTAACCAAAGTCCGATGGCTCGACAAAAGCAGAGTCTATTTTTGAGTGAGTTCGACCGAGTTTGAACAATTTTATTAAACCCGATATATTTATGAGCCGAGTTTGACTTTACTATGCTTCAACTCGAATAAGGTCCGGCCGATTAAGAGTTTATTTGGATTGATTTCAGTGATTAAGAGTTTCTCTTGTTTATCACTTTTTTTCGTAAGAAAAAAATAAAAAAATAAATCAATATAGTTAGTTCTATAGTAACGATTCCTGATATAAACTCGAAATCTGAAAAAAAAAATACATGAGTCGATGTTGAACCTATACTAATGATGCTCGATGGTATATGAGCTGGATCCCAGAGTAACGAAACTCAATAGTATATATAAGCTTGAACAAACACAAACTCGACTAACGTGAACCGATTGCCAGCTCGATTTACATCTCTAATTGCGGAATTAAATTAGATGTAATTATTTTAAAATTTTAATTTTAATTTTAATAAAAAAATAGAAAAATAGAAGAAAAGGCTGTGTTGTTACTCCACTCGCCGACGTTAGTTTTCAAGTCAAATATCCTACCTGTCAACGTCAAACAGATCACACACACACACACAACACACACACATATACATACATATATACATACAA
Source organism: Erythranthe guttata (assembly GCF_000504015.1). The sequence goes on from NW_012194522.1 coordinate 87,725, forward strand.
GTCGTTACAAGGCCTTCGCTTGGTCCTAAATTTGTCAGGAAAAAAAATAAAATCGATTCCCACTTCAGCTGAAATTTCTGGGGGTCTCCGTGTTCGTGGTAGATTCACGAAAATTCAAGCATATTCTTTCATTTATTAAATCCCCATTTTTCTCAGAAATTCCCCATTTTTTTATTTTTATTTTTTCTTCTCGAAACAAAAAGATCCCATCTTTCTTTTGTTTTAATAATCAATTTCTTACAGGGCAAACGAGGTTGGTATTTTGAACACATCCCCACTAGAGGAGACGCAGACACGAACCAAAAGAAAAAAGAAAAAAAAAAAGGTGAAGATTCTCTCATCTCACAGGTCACCCACATTTACTTTTGTGTTAGAATCTGGATTTCTGACAAATTCGTTTAACTTTTAGCGCAATTTACAACGTGGGATTCGTATTTTTATTCACACAATTCACGCGTATGTTGCGGATTTATTTATTTATGCACAGATTTTTTTCTTGAAATTCTCAATAACCCATCTTCAGCTTTCCTCAGGTTCATTTGTTGACGATTTATTTTTATTTGGATCGTTTTCTGAAGTTTTTTGTATTGCAGCGTGGTGAATTTTGTAGTTAGGTTAGAATGTCTTGTGGGTTATGTAGATGAACACCAGGTGTTTGATGATTTGTCTGTTTGGATTTGCTGTTCCGATTTTAATACAGTTTCTTTGCTGAGCTTCAAGGATGATCCTTGTATTATCTGCCCAGATCTTATAACTTTAATTCTTTAATTTCCTGTTCAATTCCTGAATCCCGAATTGTTCCGATGTAATTTGATGCTTTAGAATTGCTGAAGTGGAATAGTTCTTTTACTCATTTTGGTTTTGATGATTTCCAGGTTTGTGTCTCCTCTTACACGGATTACGAAAACGCTCTTAAAGACAAAAAAAAAACAAACAAAAAGATGGAATTCGAAAGCAGCAGCTGGATAAAAGACGGGGGTTATTTCTACCCGCATCTCTTTGGTGGTATTATGATTACATGTGCACTGCTCAGTTTCTCCACAAGCTACTTCGGTATAATTGGTGTGCCACCAATGCATTACCTTTTTCCCGACTTGAGGGTTTTTCATAAGAAGAAATCTGCCAAGAAACGCGTTCGTGTGTATATGGATGGATGTTTTGATTTGATGCACTACGGGCATGCTAATGCACTTAGACAAGCAAAGGCGTTGGGCGACGAATTGGTTGTCGGTGTTGTAAGTGACGAGGAGATCATAGCCAATAAAGGCCCTCCAGTTTTATCGATGCCAGAGAGGTACCTACACATGCATATCACGTGTTCGTAATCAATTTAATTCGGTCGTTGTTTTGAAGGACAATTAAAATATAATCGAAGAAAAGGATTGGCGAATCTATTTCGAAACAAACAAAAATCATCACTTTTTAGAAATCGGAACTTTCTCCCATGATTTTCCGTAATTTAATGTTCGCTAGTTCTTGAAATTTTTTGCATTTTTTTCTGCCGGCCCCCCTCTTTCAATCCCGAGGCCAACTCGTGTTATCGACATCTGTATTGACTGACCCAATTTTGGTTAATTCTATCGCATGAGTAATCGGCTACGGTGTGAATTTATTATATTTTATTCTGCTGTTGTTTTTTTGTAGCTTCTTACGTTCCATATTAATGTTGCCTTGCCACTCTGAACTCACGATCTAAATCTTGAAATTGATTAAATGTTGGATTCGGAACATAACCGTAACTCTAACAAATTTTTTTTTTTCAGGCTGGCCCTTGTTAGTGGGTTAAAATGGGTGGACGAAGTAATTCCAAATGCTCCCTATGAAATTACCGAAGAATTTATGAATCGACTTTTTAAAGAGCATAAAATTGACTATATTATACATGGTGACGATCCATGCTTACTTCCCGACGGAACCGATGCTTATGCTCTAGCAAAGAAAGTTGGTCGCTACAAACAGATTAAACGCACTGAAGGTGTCTCCAGTACAGATATTGTAGGTAATGTATTCCTCTTACTCTATAATATTTATACTTTTATCGTTTCTTTATTGGAGTCTCGATTTAATCCGAGGAGTGATGTATGACTATATCATTAATTTAAATGCGACATTTATATGTATATGCAGGAAGGATTCTTTCCTGTATCGAAGATGTAAAAGATGACAAAGTATCTCAAGTTGGCGAATTTGATAACTTAAGCAATAAACCTTTAGTTAACGGTGGCCATGTATCTCATTTCTTACCTACTTCTAGAAGAATTGTGCAATTTTCGAATGGCAAGGTATGTTTGACTTTTTTTCGGGTCTCGTTTTGGTAATAACCTTTTCAATGTCTCCGTTTCTTATAAACTGGGATACCATATACTTGAATGGCCTTTTTTTAACGAGAAACTGAACAATTAGTCAAGTGATTAACATTTGTCTTTATATTTAAAAATACGACTGGATAGCTTAGCTTACTATATTGCATTTGGTCATTAATAATTGAAAGAGAATTGTGTAGTCTGAATTGTGAAGTACAGTGGCATTCCTGTGATTTTGTGTAATTTCAGGGACCTGGACCAAATTCTCGTGTTGTTTACATTGATGGCGCTTTTGATATTTTTCACGCTGGACATGTGGAGGTATTATTATTGTACTTCATTAAGCTTCCATGGAATGGTTTACTTTCGATTTCCCGTCTTTCTTCTCTAAATTAGATATAGCTTTAGTGTATCTCATATTTCTTACTTTTAGATTCTGGAATTTACATCCTGCTCGTAAATGACCACTGGAATTCGTAACTGCTCATTAAATAATTTTACTCGGATCACATTTTAATTGTTGATCCCATCGGCAAAAAAAGTATCTTTTAGATTTTGGCATGCATATGTGTGATAAAATTTGTCTCCTTTATTCTCTTTGTTTGCATTTGGATTCGAGAGACGTTTTTTTCCCTCTTAATTACCATGTAAATAGTACTGTCGTTGAAGTTTCTTTAATATAATATAATATTTTGAGTTGCATTGCTTTTTTCTCGAACGCACAGATTCTAAAGAGTGCCAGACAACTCGGAGATTTTCTTCTTGTTGGTGTTTACGCTGATCACACTGTTAGGTACGACTTTTTGCTCTGCGTAATACTTGCAACTCTATTTGCAAAATTTCCATGAAGAAACAATAGTATTAACATAAAAAAGAATAAAAATTTGCAATATTAGGCATGATGAATTTCGTTTTATGCAGTGAGCTTCGAGGTAGTCATTTCCCACTTATGAATCTCCATGAACGAAGCCTTAGTGTGCTGGCATGCCGTTATGTTGATGAGGTCATCATTGGTGCACCTTGGGAAGTTACTAAAGATATGGTAAGTACTCATCACGCACGTGTGTGTGTGTGTATATATACATATATATTTTTCTTTAATCGTTTACTCGAGAATAATTTTTTTTGTTATTAAAAATCCTCCGTTATCTTGTTAGATCACAACTTTTAACATATCGTTGGTCGTCCACGGTACAATTTCAGAGAACAACCCTTTCTTGAATGTAAGTCGGAAGTATTTTTTTTTTCTACTTGTAAATTGTGATCAGCTAATTTATGATTATATATGCTGAAAATGGCAATTAAATTATGCAGGGAAAGTCGGATCCCTATGCACTCCCCAAAAGTACAGGAATTTTTCAAATGCTCGATAGCCCAAAAGATATTACGAGCACTTCCATAGCTCGTAGGATTATTGCTAATCATGAGATTTATGAGGTATTCTTCTTCAACCTATTATAGTAATGAAAGAACATACTCTACGACTACTGAAAGAATATTCTTTTATTGTTCTATTTCCACAGAAACGAAACGCCAAGAAAGAAGCAAGCGAAAAGAAATATTATGCAGAAAAGAAATACGTATCGGCGGACTAAACGAAAAAATTTGGTACTAGAAAATTTTGAGATATGTTTACTTGAGGTGAGTGACATAATTCAAGGGCGATTCAATCCCTGTATTTTTATTTATTTATTTTATTTTTTAGAAATCCGTGGAGAAGCAGAAGGCGACGTAGAAAAAAAAAATAACAATGTAAGAACAATGTAGGCTGTAGATTGGTTGTAGCAATTTTACTTTTTCGGTATTACAGTTAAATGTTTGATTGTTAGCTATATAGCTAGCTAAACGCGGTAGAAGTTTTACGGTTTTTTCTTGTAAATTTGCCGATATCACTTTTCTTAGTTACCTCGGCAATTATTGCTCTTCTCCATTCTCGTATTTAATTACATCTTATTCACATAAAGAAAATAAATACTGCACGATCCTTCTATACATGTACAAATATCGTCGAGTCTTGCATAATTTGATGTCAAAAAAAAAAAAAAAAGATTAATGTCAACTGAGTTTCGAAGTCAACTATACGTAGTGGTATCGGGGGAAAGCGAGAGAATTATCGAAGAATAGCTAATCATTGGGTACAGATTGTTGTCGAGGAAATGAGCGTACTGTCTGATAGCCACCTGTCGATCAGGTAGATCGTCTGTGATGAAATCGAAAGGTGCTGGTTTGCCTGTGTCGACCAACGGGTCCCACCTGTAACCAGGTCGTTCGGGTAATGCTACAGTCACGGCCACGTGACTTGCATTGAATGCAATGTACAATTCACCCTTCACCGAGTCCCTCTGCCGATTTTGTAATAAGAAAGTGAATGGCATGTTATAATAGGAAAAATAAATAAATAAAGATATCATAAGCATCCATTACAAAAAAAAATCCAGTAGCAAGAAAATGTATATATAGATATACCAGTGTGAATGCGACGAATCGACTTGTATCAGACCAATCGGGAATTCCTGGAGCATAGCCATGCCATTGCAGCCTCTCTGCTGTTAGGAAGTCGTTTAAGCCAAGTGACTCGCATTCACTGAAAAAAATAAACAGATGATTTTACGAGCGTCATTTAAAGCAAAAAATGTCGATTAAAATCAAAAGCATACTGGCGGAATTTGGAAACGAGACAGCAAAATCTGAAGAAATCAGACGAGGCCTCCTCCATCTTATCCCACCGAAAGTAGTTTATCTGCAAATAATAAAACGTAAAAAAAAAAACGTGTTGGTAATAATTTCAGGAGAGAGTGTCTGATTAATAAAATGATTTCGAGTGCAAAATTAGAGGATTTACGAAATTATCATGGCAATACGTGTTGTTGTTTCCCCCTTTTGTGTGACCATACTCATCTCCCATATAGATCATTGGAACACCCTGCTCATATCAAACACATTAATTTCGAGTGTATCTTTTTTTATTTTTTCTGTTAATATGAAAAACAAAGTAAAAGTAAAAATAAAAAGTGTCTTACTTGAGAAACCATCAGACATAGGAAAAAATTTCGCATTTGGCGCCTTCTCAGTTTCTTCACTGAAATACTTGCAAATTCTCCCTCCTGAGACAAATTTAAAACAAGAAAATATAACAACGGAAGTTCTCCGATACAGATGAATCAGATCATATATTTTTATTTATTATTTTTTGAAAATTGACCTGGCCGCAGTTCCAACTATTATTGTGATCCTCCCCGTCTTTGTTTTCTTCGCCGTTAGCCAAATTATGCTTGTTATTATACGTCACTAAATCAGCCAGAGTAAAACCATCATGCGCACAAACAAAATTGATACTGTTCCATGGTTTCCTTCCACCTTCCTGATTTCGATCAACAATAACAGAGATTAAAATAATAATAAAAAAATATATTTAGAAAAATACGTATTAAGATCTATAGCATTGTAGAAACCTTAAATGAGATATACCTTGTATAAATTAGGGCTTCCACAGAGACATTCAGCAAACGCCCCGGAAAATCCGTCTGTGCCCTTGATGAATTGCCTTACAGTGTCACGGTACTGAAACAAATAAAAAAAAGGATTATTTAAATTTTGGGTTATGACGTGTGTGTGTGTGTGTGTATATATATATATATATATATATATATATATATATATATATATATATATATAGTATGAGACGAATTTGTTCAAAAGCATTTTACCTTCCCATTCCATTCCGACCAAATACTCCAATGCGGAAACATGCCGACTTGATAAAGTCCACCACAGTCCCATGCTTCAGCTATTAGCTGATCAAGAAAGAATGCACGAACATAGATAAAATTTGAGGTCTTTGTCAGAAGACAATAGAAAGGACAAAATTATCCTCATACTCAGTACTTTTCCAACTGTTCTTAACGAGGGGAAAAAAGGGTGTCGGATAGGGGTGGAAATCAGGAAGTTCGGACTGGATTAACACTTCGGAAGTGGAAAACCTAATTCCAATTCTGCTCCAAAAAAAATCAGAAAAACGGAAATTTTCGGATCGGATAAGCAGAATTCGGAAAGTTCTAATTTTTTAGTCACTTAAAAAGAAAAATGCATAATATTATTGACATTACAAGTGCAATTTTCGAAAAACAAAAGTCGGGATTTTCGGAAATTAAAATCGGATAGGATATGGAATCTCATATCGATACCAATTCCGGTCCAAAAAAGATCAGAAATATCGGAATTGGTGGACATTTGGAAATTCGAGTCCAATTTCCACCCAAAGTTTCAAATAGTTAAAACGAGCTCAATAGAAAACTAGATACCTTTACTCCACGGAGTATTGGATCATTACTGATCATGTCAACCAATGGAGGGCTCCCGAGAGGAGTACCAGTCGTGACTGTCTCGCCTTCAATTGCACTACCATATACATTTACAGCATCCCACAGACTGGATAGACCGAAAACCAGGGGTAATACAGTAATTCGTATTGAATAAGAAGGAAGACTAGATAAAGGAAGGATGATATAGGTCAACTAACCTGCTACTCCTTGTCATGATAGAAGCAAGATCGAATCGAAAGCCGTCAACATGCATTTCTGTAACCCAGTATCTGTTTCAGAATCAGGACTAATGCCAAATAAATAAATATCAAACGTGTTCAATACGAGTTTGATCGATAATAGCGAAAAAATGTTATGTGTGTTCTATGATTAAATCTCAATTGATTGTACCGACATGCACTCGTTTGAATTCTACCTCAAGGAATCCACAATAAATTGTCGTACAATTGGATGGTTGCAGTTGAATGTGTTCCCACAGCCTGAATAATTGTAGTATTCACCCTGTCAAACAATAGATTAGAGGGGTCGATTATCCTTTCAGGGGTAATCAAAAAGAATATTCCATAATGTTGGGCAATCGAGTGTACCTTAGGTGCGAGCATATAGAAGACACTATTATCGAGACCCCTGAACGATAATATGGGCCCGTTTTCATTCCCTTCAGCAGTGTGATTAAAAACAACATCCATAATCACCTGTTAAATTGAATAATTAAAAGCTAAAACAAATGAAGAACCATAAAGAAGTATCATCCGAAAATATGCTCGTTCGTGATTAAGGAAGTTTTACCTCGATTCCTCGCTTATGCGCTTCTCTAACTAGGTACTTAAAGTCATTTACAGCACCAATGCCGTAATTACCAATACCACTCGAAGAATATCTTGCCATCGGTGAAAAGTAATTGATCGTTGAATACCCCCAAAAGTTCATCCTGGAAATAAAACAATGTCGTACAAATTTGATAGGAGAACCCTTGTAAATTATTATTTTAAAAAGGTACCTGAATATAACCCTCGAAATAGTAATATATAAATCTAAGCTATCCAAAGTGTAGCACACAAATCTAAAGTAGAAAGAGAGTAAGATTGAAGTTACTTGTAGTCACCCAAGACTGGGTTGTAGCTATAGTACTCCAATTCGTTGAATTCATGACACGGCATTAGTTCGATGCAGTTTACACCAAGTTTCTGCAACAGCATATAGCAATATTATAAGTCATTTGAAACGCTTATAAAAAATCAAGTCGGCCGAGAAATAATAATTTTTACTACTTTTGGACTGCATATTCAAGAAGCTACAAGCAATAAGGTAAAACTCGTAAGTCTATTACTACAACTAAATCATAACAGTAAAAATGATAGTAAAAACTCAGAACAAACAAGCCTGCTTAAGAAAGAAAATTCAATTTGAATAATGAATCTTTTTACCTTCAAGTAATCAAGTTTCTCCACCACACCAAGGTAAGTGCCGGGATATTTCGAGTTACTTGACTCGTGCCTTGTGAACCCACGAACATGCATTTCGTACATAAACAGATCTCTTTGTGGGAGTTTTAAGGGCAAATCTCCTTCCCAATCAAACTGAAATAGCAAAAAGACCAATAAAATAAAAAAGAGATCAAGAATCATTTAAGTTAACTGGTTTGGGATTAATGAAGAATAAAACATTGGCATATTTAGTAAAAGCACATAATCGATGTATGACAATCCGATTGGAATATACGTAATTCAAATGTTTATTAAACATAAATGTCATTTATCATGACATACCTCATCGGTAGTAGAAGGCACCAAACACGCCATTTGAGGCCAACATTCGTCACCGGTTCCTAAAGCACCATATTCCCCTCTGCTCACAACAGCCTACTTCACAAGACAAAGACGAACGAGTCATAAAAAAGTTGTACATTCACAAGAAAGAAAAAACAAAGTTCCATAAGCAAAACAGACCAACTGACCTTTGCATAAGGATCAATCAACAATTTAGAAGAGTCGAAGTATAGTCCGTCCTCGGGGCAGAAACTTCCATCGAATCTATATGCGTAGACCATATCTTCAAAATCGCCTTTCAGAAAAACGTGCCATACATCTCCGGTTTTATTCGTTAGTGGATTTAGAGCAATTTGTTCAGTAACTCTCCTCTGCAAACAATAATTTCAATGAAGAAAAAATCACTTAGAATACAAAGCAATGCAAATTAGCCATTTCTCACATTCAGATCAACATAGAAACGGAATTGACAATTAAAAAAAGAAAAACAATAAAAATTCATTCACCTCCTGTAAGTCAGAAAGAGTGATCAAGCAGAGAGTGGCGGAAGAAGCATTGCTTGAAACAACTGAGAAATTGACGCCGCCGTCACCGGGCGTGGCGCCAAAGGGCATCGGATTGCCGGAGAAGACCTCGAAACTAGGCGGTTTAGGCGGAGGCTTCTCGACCACCACCGCGGTCTCCGCATCACCTCTTCCACTCGCGGTGCTTAATGTTATATAAGGGTTAGGGTTGGTTCCGGAATTTTCGAAAGGTTTACTTGTAATTCCGGCATTCAGTTCGTTTTTCCGGCGCCGGAGATACTTCTTCGAGCTGAATTTCGGAGAACGATAATTTGGAATTGTGAAATTGTGGAGGAATTGCGTCTCCATTTCGCTTGTAATTGGAATAGAGAAGCGCGAATTTTGAAGAAAAATTAAACCGCTCCACCAGTGGCCATAAGTAGAGACGGCGGCGCGACGGTGGTGTAACGGAGGAGAGAGTGATCTGTGAAGTTTCGGTGGTGCTCAAATATCTGAGCAAGTGATTTTTCTTCTGTTTTTTTTCTCCGGAAATTGTGTTAAGAAATTTTGAATTTCAATAATTAATTACTTAATTAATTAAATTTGAATATAATATGTTTTTAGTTTTTTTATTTGGAATTGGGCCGTAGGCCCGTCATTGTTTTGGGCCCACTACAGCCATTTATGAATTAAGATTTTATGGCCCGTTATATATTCGGCCCGAGTTGGTTTACTTGGTCAATTTGGGTTTCAATGAAACACGTGGGAAATATTTAATAACAATTATAAGTCGAAAGTACTTTTTGTAGAGACATAAATTAATTTGGCTTGTTTTTCATTATAGTCACTATTGAAATTTAAATTTTCCATATAAAAATTATAATCAATTTAATTCAATGAACATATATATTTTAAAACTAATAAAATTCCCCCAAAAATATACATATTTTATATGGAAAATAAAATTTACATAAAATATATAGATAAATCATAAATGTTAAACAAATAAAAATTAAACGATCATCACGATAGGTAAATAAAATTAAGGGTAAATTACAACCACCCTTTCATTATAATTACATACACCCTTGCAATTTGTTGATTTCTTATATTAACACCGGTGGTGGATTGGATGTAAGAAATTGACAAAAATGATGGGAATTTTAGTAAATAGACTTTACTTAAGGGAGGTGGTTGTAAGTTTACCCTAAATTTAAATTTGGATCAAATGACAGAATTACCCTTTACCAATATTACCAAGTTATTTATTAGCAATAGCATTAAAAAATGGGGGGCAGTGCAGTAGTTGACAGTTAGACAGCCGTACAACAAATAACTAAATAAATAACTGCTTTAACAGTCAAAACATTGATGTGAATATGTTTGATTTTACTTTCGGAAAATTTATATTCCGTATTTGTACTATTTTCCTATAAATATAAGTATATAAACCCCACCTTCACATGCCGTAAATAACTCATTTGACAGTTGACATTAATTACCCTTCTACCCCTTATGCCTTGAGTTTAATATTGCATATAATTACTATTCTATTTTATTTAAATTTTATATGTAAAGTTGCATATGTTTAAGTATTTTAGCCAAAAATTTCATTAACGCCTTATACATAATGTTGGCCGAAAACCTACACGCAAGTGCACGTATCGTACAAGTAATATAGTGGACTAAAAGTCCGGATATCGAACCTACAAGGAATATTTAATTATCTAATCCTAGACGCTAAATTCTACCAATTATTATCAAGCCCACCCTACACAGTCGAATTTTAGAGAGAATTAACTAAATTAAACTAAATTAAAAACAAGCAAAAACAAGAAAACAATTTAAAACGAAGATTTAATCAAGATAAGCAATCCTAGGATTTTATTATTCCCCCTATGTGATTATTATTCCCCCAATTCCTTCAAGTATGCAAGTAATTAACCCGGATTATTAACCTGAGATGCTAAAATAATCATAACCCGCTTCCGCGTGTATTACGATTCTAATACTCTAGATTCAATTACTATATTCCTATGCAATTAATTCTAGAACACAGCATTAAACACAAATCTCAATAATGGCTACCTAAGAGATTAACTATATTCCTATGTTAATACCACAAAGGCTCTTCTACCACAGTTCTAATTATTAACCCGATCTTCCGATTCATGCGATTAACAATAACATAAAAGCACATAAGTTGATCAAGTTCATGCACTTAATAAAACAAGTAGAAGAAATAATCCGGAATTAAAACTTGCATAAAATCATAGAAAAGGGTTCATAAATCCCACATAGGGTTCCAAATAAAATCCTAGAAATAAGAAAGTTAGCTACTCGTGATTCTTATGATAAAGAAAATAAAATAAATAAAAATAAGAAAAACTATGCTTGAATCTTCGTTGATCTTCTTTGCTTTTGAATTTGCGTCCAAAGATTCATCGTCTCACAATTTGCACTAAAACTGGAACGGGGTCCGAGCTTTAAATCTTCAGAATTTTGATATTTTCACTTTTGACCCATATTTTTGCCAAAATTGCAGTTTTGACCCCATACTTTTCCGATTCTTCAATTTGTACCTAAAATACAATAAATCAACTTTTTAAGCACCAATTATCGTTAAAACACACCAAAAGCCCAAATAAAAAGGTACGATAAAGTGTAAAAATATACACTTAACACATAACACATAATATCTTACAAGTTTTCAAATGTATTAGTGATGTAGCCTACATTGCTAATTAGTGATAAATGAATGGGATGAGCATGCAACCAGAAAAGTCCAAATAAAATGTCACATATGGCCTCTAAAAAGAACTCTGGTGGAAGGATTTTTCAGCGTTGGCATGCCAACGATCAGATCTGTATGTCGGAATTATGGGGAAACAATATATTCGTGCTTAAAGTGATGTAGTGAGAGAAAGATGGATTTGGAACACCGATCTAGTATATGCTTCCCTTGTATTTCAACCATGTATTTACACATGTCATAGGTGAGGAATGGCGGGCTCCCCTTTATGTTTCTGGTCATATTTGCATGTGAGTGTGATGTGATTTCTTCGGGTTGTTTGTCTGTTGGAGGCGAGCTGTCCCATGTCTTGCAAGTTGGGTTAGTTCAAATAGGCAGGAGTAGCGCAAGTTACGATCACTTCGTTTTAAATCACAGGTGATTCTCTCCCTTGTTTTGTAGGCTTTCCGTTTTTCTCTATCTATGGGGTAAATAGAGAGTTACATCCGCCGCCTATGGCTACCCTAGATGAGCTAGTGACTGGCTTAGTGGGTTATGGCTTAGTGGGTCAGACTGGACCTGGTTGAACATTGTTCGCATACTTTTTATTATTTGGATATTTAAGGCAATCCAGCCCGTATCAATTAGGGTAAATAACATTAAATTATTTGAGTTACACATATTTTATCATGTAAATTAACTTTATTTGAAATATTTAAAAATTTGTGCAGGCAACACACAAGTTCGTTCAAATTAGTTCTACAAAATAACAACTAGCAACATTCTTAATTACAATTATTTTCTTAATCTCGTTCGTACTTGGGAGATTCTCTATGTAATCTTGTGACTGATTGATTATATATATAAATTAAATAACCCCCCACTCGAATTTTGAAGGGGCAGTTCTGACCATGTGGAATCATTACAAAATCGAAAAAAAACAAACATATAAAAACATAAACTTTTTTGAATTTGTAGAAAAAAATAACTAAAACTTCGAATGCGTTGTTCAGCAATAATGACAATTATTAATGTCTAAAATAAGTTGATGGGTTTAGTTAATTACTTAATTAATCAATTAATTAATTAAAATTAATGAGTCATTAGTGGTAGCTGACGCTGGCATCACATTCATAACAGATGGTACTTATTTCGTACGTATAACGTCTTTATGGATCTGCTGTCCAACTGCTTTCTGCAAAACAAATAATACTACTACTAATAATTAATAAAAATAAAAGGGTAAATTATGACCACGCCCCTCACATAATATCAAATTACGAAAAAAATTCTCCGGTTTGGGTAATTACAGTCATCTCCTCAACTATGAATCTTCTTACACGTCCATTTATGAGGATGTGTCAAATTTAGTGGAATCTTTTTTATTATGTGGAATATTCTTCAGTTTGTACCCGTTTTATCATATTCGAGCTCCACATTTTGAAACGAGATGATCAGAAGATATGTATCTTGGCTTGTAAATATCGAATCGTGGTGTATTAGAACTGCATTTTTGCACAAAACGAGTACAAACTAAAGAACATTCCACGGAATCTAGAAGATTATGTTGAATTTGACACCATAAGGGTGTACGTGTAAGAAGATTCATAGTTAAGGGGTGGTTGTAATTACCCAGCAAACTAGATGGATTTTTCGTAATTTGACCTTATTTCGACGGGTGGCTGTAAATTACTAAAAAAAAAATCAATAGCGATAATGAATATTTCCTAATTATGTGGTTCCAATATTTCCTAATTTCGGATAATAGTGGAAACATACAAATATTATATATTTTATTCAATTTTTTTTTTAATAAATAAGAGTTGATTAAAAATGAAATAGAAAAAGATATAAATTAAAATAGATACAAAGCAAATAAGGAGCCAACCTCTCATGGGAATTGCCAAAATTAAGTAATACAATCTTAATTTGTCACAAAGTGTTTCAGTATATTTTCGGAATATTGACTAGGTACCCACTGCACAACTTTAAAAAGATTGTCTTAGCCAATCACAACTAGACAACCACTAAAATTTAAAAAAAAATAGAAAATGAAAATGAGAAATCAAGAAATCCACGCAATTCTTCTATTGGTATATATATTTTAAAAATATATATAAATATTCTAATATATTAAAAATATTGAGTAGTACTATTTGAATTAGAAGTGAATTTCTTTAAATATGGATGATGATGATGATCAGTTATGAAATGGTTTATAGGATCGGTTGTAGTCAAATGCCGAAAATTAAATTAAATTTGTCGATACTCGATTCAAGATCGTTCGTTAAAAGTTCGTTTGAGCTTGATTTGTCAACATAACAAATTAAGTTTGAATAAGTTTTTGTTCGAACTCAATGAGATATAGAAAGAATCAAACTATTCGAGCTCGATTCTTGCTAAGACTCGATTAAAGTTTACTCGAGCTGGAGTCGATTGTAAACCAAGCCGCACGCAAATTTAAAAGTTCAATCATTAAAGATGATTAAAAGATAATCAAAACATAACTATCACAAATAAAATAAAATGTGGGTCCATTTATTATAATTGCCACTACTTTAAAAAAAAAAAGATAATAAGAAAAATACTTGGAATAACTCAATTCATTGAGGTCGGGTGAAATGAATTGACCAAGGAGAAAGGCCTGTATTCCACGAAGACTAATACTGACTCTTTAACAACAAATTGATTTTAAATTTTAAAATTAAATATAAAACTCCGATTTAGGATTCTCGTATATTTTGCAGGCTATTGCACTAAAATAAATAAAATTTACGCATTACACATATGTCGTTCTTTTGTTCAACAAATAACGTAACTTTAGATGAATCAACCCTAAAGTTGTTAAGGAGATCGTAATATAAAGAAACTTACAGTTAATCATATCTCGACCTAGTGATCGGTGCGGTAATACGTCGATTAGTTACATAATATTTTGATATGTATACATAAATTAATTAACTAATTTAACTATTGAATTTTTTTTTTCCGTTTTACTTCAATTTGAAATTAAATTATCATCATCATATATATAAAAAAATAAAAAATAAAAAATAAAATTAAAATAACAATGTAAACGAGACATCTCTTTGAATAATTAACCAGCAAAAACCACCATTAAAAAATCTGGCCTAGCTCAAGGATGTAATTAATACTATCATAACCTAGATTTAACAAAAGGGGTACTAAATCACACATTACTTTGTCAATTAAACCCCTATTTTTATATTTAATATTATATAAAATATAATAAGTTAAGAAAAATAAAATAGTCTATTATTCGCCGTCAGAGCGTAGCTTCATCAAACCCTAGTTTTGGGCAACAATGGCGTGAAAGAAGCGGACGAAGAAGAAGAAGACTTCTTACAAGACAACGGACGCTCGTTATAACACTCCGAACCGGCGGCTTCAGAAACGACGTTCAAAAACTCGTCCAGCCCCATCCAGCGGAACCTCTCCTCGTCCTCCTCGAGAAACCGGACTACTTGTCGGAAAAAACCCGGTTCGCACGGCAGCACCAGGCCGCCGGCGGTCTGGAACCCGAACTCCTCCTCCGCCTGGTTGAGGAGTGCGACGAACACCGGGAGGTTCAGAAACCGGGTCGGGATGACGAACCTGACTCGGTTCGGACCCACGTAGACGGCCAGCGAGCCGGAGGGTGTGCGCCGGCGAGTCGATGTGGGCGGCGGCGGCGCTTCGGAGTCGGAGGAGGATGAGTAGCGGCCGTCTGGGAGGCGCGTGAGGCTCTTTGTTTTCCAGCGCTGGACGACGTGCCTCAGCCGTACGATTTGGGTGATCATGTTCACTTTCTTCATGGCTGAGGCCGCCATTGAATTAATCCTACGACGACTGGTTTTTCTTTTTTTTTTTTTTTTTTTGAATGAGATTTCTAGAGAGAGAGAGATTTCTAGAGAGAGAGAGAAGTGGAAATTAAAAGGGAGGAAAGAGTTGCAGTGGAAGTAGAACAATACTTTAAATGAAATTTGATTTGTTTGTGTTTACGGGTTTGCTTACGGTGCTGCATTTACCATTATACCCCTGCCTTTTTTTTATTAATTATTAATATTAATTACAGTTATTAGCTGGAGAATAATATTGAAATTAAAATATGGGGAAGTGACAATTGGGTGTAAAGTGTAAACTTTTATAAATATAAGTTTATGGTAGAGCCATTTCACTATTTGAGAACAACTCTTGATGCACATTAGAAATTAAATTTAATTTAATTATGGACAAATTACTCAATTGTATTAGTATAATTTAAAAGCCAACTACCACGACGAAAAATATGGATAGATTATTAAAGCGGCTTTTTTTTTTTATTTTTTTATGATTTTATCTCGTAATAAAAGTATTTTAAAGCTAATAACTTTTTACTGTTTTACAGATTTTTCAATTTTATGGTAAATCTTTATTTATTGCTTTTGTTACTCAAAAAGTAGAATATTTATTTTATTTTGTCCACGTCGCAAATTTGGTAAAAAATTGTTCAATTTGTTAATAACTTTTTGCCTTCAATTATTTTTTGTTAATTTAAATAAAAAAAAATCTAGTATAATTGCTTTGTATTAACTTTTTTACCTTTTAAATTATTTTTTGCTGATTTTCTTTCCTGGTGCACTATTTTTTTTTTTTTTTTTATTTAAGTTAACTTCATTGTTGACTGTGTCTTACGACGTAATTAATGTCCGTGAGTAGTGACCAACGGACTTAAAATCATTTTTTACGAGCATGGTCTAACAGTTGAAGCAGGTGAACTTATGTCAATTAACCCAAGTTCGAATTTTCTTACTAACGTTCGTTAGATCGAGTTTGTCACACATGGTTAGCCTAGTGGAGTTTATGTCTCTCGTATAATTTACAAAGAGTGTAATTTTACCCGATGCGCTTATATGGTTGGCTGCGAGTTACTTCATTAAATAAATAAAAAAAATCATTTTTACAATATATAAATTAGTGAAAGAGACTCCTGATCTAATTATTTAATTCATAATAAATAATTAATTAATAATGTGCAAAATGCTAAGCATTAGGCGTGTAATCAGCTAGCATCCAATGTTGTAATCATTGACCATTCTTGATTTCGAAAACATCAGCAATAAAATACAAAAACAAAACACTATGCTCAAAAAAATTGAAATTTTCATTAGTGCCCCCCAGTTTTTAAAAAGTTTAATTTCAGTATTACATTTTGTTGGGGGGGGGGGGGGGGGGTATTTTTTAGGGGTAAATTGGAAATTTTGAAAGTTTTGAGGGGGCGAAGTGAAATTTTCTCTAACACTATTGTACGTGATTAGAGTTAAGAGATTGTCAAAGGAGTTATTCGTTATAATTTATGATATAGTCAAAATCCACAATTTTTTTTTTCTATATATACATGTAACAATACTACAAGATCATAGTACAAAATTAAAACATTGATTTAATTTTACATCGAAGATCTGAAAATTAATTTGCATGTGGGATTTCGTTATATTTAGTCAAGAAGACAACCACAAATCAGGCCCCTAGTTTGTGCTAATGAAGACTCTTCCACATGCTCTAATTACTTAATTAATTAAAGATTAATTAGTAGTAATTTGAAAGAGTGACAAAATTTCATTTAATTAATATTAGTGAAAACAGTATCACAACTTACGAGTAAGTTTTGATGTTGCATGAATATTGAAGCCGAATATATTGACTTTGATAAGTCCTTCAAATATACGAAAACTAATTATATATTATATATTATATATTAAATTAATTGTTGAAATAAGAGGAAAATCAAAGCCGAGTCACATGGCCACATTTGCAGATTTATTATATGATCTATTTAAGTAATTAAATAATTTATTATATGATATATTTATTTGGTGATTAATTGTGCAGTAGGTGAGGCGCAGTATGTTATTTTTATTTTTATTTTTATTTATGGGTAAATTACAATCACCTCTAAGGTATGGTCAATTTGTGAAAGAACCCCTCTTATTTGGATAATTACATTTATCCCTCAAGTATGATTTTTTCTTACATCTCAATCCGTATGGTGTCAAATTCAACATAATCATCCAGATTTCGTGGAATGTGCTCTAGTTTGTACTCGTTTTGTGTAAAAATACAGTTTATGATGCACCACAATCTGAGATATACAAGCCATAAAACACATATTATGATCATCTTGCCTCAAAATGTGGAGTTAGAATGAGATAAAATGGGTACAAAAGTGATAATTTGCCATATAATCTCGAAGATTCTACTAAGTTTGAAACCGCAAAGATGAACGTGTAAGAAGATTTATAGTTGAGGAGTGGTTGTAATTACCCAAACAAGAGGGGTTTGTTTTGTAATTTGATCATACCTCGGTTCGGTTGTAATTTACCCATTATTTATTTATTCGTTGCCATGCATAGTTTCATAGTACAATAGTTCTACCTAGTTTCAATTTTTGATTACTTGTCGAGAGTGAACTTCTGAGATTCGAACAGTGAACTTTTAAAAAATGAGTATTTTCAATATATGTAGGAGAGAGAGTAGGTCGATTTTTGAACTAGATTCGCCTAAACTCGAGAGCGGACATGTGAAAAGTATGTAAAACTCGGACCCGCCCAACCCCAATTTAGCGTAAATCTAGAAATGCGTCGACCCAGACCTAAATTATTTGATTTGTGCCTGATCTGTCAGACCCGTTAACAACAAATAAGACGTACATGCTCCTCTTGCCGGTGTAGTATTCGTCGTCGCCGAACCTCTCGGTCTCGATGCACCGGTACAACCACTCTGGCTATGTTGATTACGTAATTTTCGCGAGTTGTAATTACGATATTTTCGTAATTTTGTATTGTAATTTAAATTTATTAATGTTTGACTCTAACTTACTTTTGTTTTAATTTTTAATTTTTAATGATATATTTTGTTAATACCTCCTTAAATATGCATTATAAATTAAGCATTTGTGGAATGATTGTTAATAATTGGATTCTGTTAGGTGGATGAGAATTAAATTCAGATCACAACTAAAATCACCAAAAACCCATTACCAACTATTGCTCCTTCAAATCCTCTCTCTCTCTCTCTCTCTCTCACACACACACACACACAAATATATATATATATATATATATATATATATATATATATATATATACACACACGTGTATAAGAGAGAAGCCCAATTGGCCAGTTTGAAGAAAAGTCGCTCGATTTGGAAAATTGATCCAATTTTGGGGAGGATGGGTGCAATGTGTTGGCCTTCTGAATCAGAGGTAGTTCTTGATTTAGTGTTCCTTCTACGGTGACGTTTTATCATACAATGGTTGGATTTGGAATGCAATAATTATCTGAATTCTTGATTTTCTTTTTTTACCTCGATTTAATTGCTTTTTTCGTAGCTTTTTTCTTTAGATGGGGGAAGTGTGTGTTATTTTGCATGCAGTTACTCAAACTCTATTCAGACTAGTATACCAACTAGTTCTAGAAAATCGCATACAGTGGTGGAGCCAGGATTTTATGTCCGGTGCCCGAATGCATTACAATTTTTCTAGCGGGGCCCGTTAATGCTACTATACACAAAAAAAAATTTATATATCTATATGGGGGTGGGCCCCCTAGCTCTAAACTGGCTCCGCCACTGATCGTGTTTTTCCCCTTTTGTTGTTGTTGTTGTTGTTGTGTTCATTGTCTTTTGGTCTCTATTGAGCAGTGGGTTATGTAACCACATATATGTCGCGTTTTAGTAGAATAATGGGATACAATGTGCATAAATATTACAAATATGTTACTATTGCAGATAAATGTGATCCGGAAAAAAGTTGCCGAAATGTGTGGAAGAAATTCCGAGGAGGTGAAAATTGTTGCATCCCCGTATAGGATTTGTCCACTAGGAGCACATATCGACCATCAGGTGCGGTTTTTTCAGTCAAATCTTGGGCGATTATGTTATGTTACGTTATATCTGTGAGTAATAGTGAATGTTACGAATGTTCGTTGTTTGTTTGATATTTGAGCTATATGTTTCCTTGTAGTTTCAAAGTAAGAACCGAATTGAATGTGACAGGGTGGAATCGTTTCGGCTATGACGATCAATAAGGGTATACTTCTCGGTTTCGTTCCATCCTATGATTCTCAGGTAAGTATATATATATCGTTTAGCATTTCTTGAATTCTTCATTTCATATATGATGAAACTTAACTTATATAGGAATTTCTTTTTTCAAGTCGAATGATTTTGAATTCATCTTAACGTACTCGGTAGAACAATTAGTTTAATGATTTTATGTCTCATTTCCGTGCCTAATGATTGACGAGGAACGTCGATCGTATGCGTTTTAAGGGGTTGAATAAAAAATAAATATAAAAATTTAAAAATTTATTTTTGTAGGTTATAATACAATCAGGACAGTTCGAGGGAGAAGTTAGGTTCAGGTGAATTTTGATAAATATTCGACAATCACTAATATTTTTTTTTTATGTTTTATTTATCTATAATTTTTTTGTTTGCTTGCATTTTGGCTTCATAGAGTAGATGAAGAACAACTGCCGAAAATAAATGATTCCAAGGAATATTCCAGTTCAGTGGAGGAATGTAGGTGGGGAAATTACGCGAGAGGAGCACTTTACGCATTACGAAAGAAAGGAAACAACCTAAACCAGGTCTTTATCTCGTCTCTCTTTAATTAATTGACGACACTTTTGTATGCCAACACAATTTTATTCGAAAGTCGAAAAGATATATATTTTTTTTCCTTCGATTTCCGTAACTCGGTTTTGCAGGGCATTATCGGATTTATCTCGGGTGCTGAAGGGCTCGACAGTTCGGGACTTAGCTCTTCGGCAGCTGTAAGTATGCTACTCTCAGTACAAGTTTCTTTTTTTTTTTTTTCTGCTTAGGCCTCGTTTGGTTGCGTAAATTAAGATTATCTTATTGAAGTCTCGTTATTTGACAGGTTGGGGTGGCTTATTTGCTTGCTTTTGAAAGTGCGAATAAGCTTACGATATCTCCCACTGAGAATATCGAGTACGATAGGTAGGCTTTTCTTATGCTTGAATAACACAATTGCCACTTTTTTCCTCCCGTAGAACTCGTTCGTATTTCGATCACCCTTATTCTATAACATGCAGGTTAATTGAAAACGAGTATTTAGGTCTGAAAAACGGGATATTGGATCAATCTGCCATTTTGCTCTCGAGCTACGGCTGTTTAACTCGTATGAACTGCAAGGTAAGTATTTCTAACCGGATTTTCGGAAAATGCAAAATCGTTTTTTTTTTTTTTTTAGCGTATGTAATCTTGTGCAGACGAAAGAACACAAACTTGTACAATGTCCAAAGTCGAGTGGAATACATAACAAAGAGACGGATAAACGATTCAAGATACTACTGGCATTTTCGGGATTGAAGCAGGCTTTGATTACAAATCCTGGATACAATTCCCGAGTTTCAGAATGTCGAGAGGCTGCAAGAATTCTCCTCAAGTAAGATTTTGTTCCGGAATCGCCCTTTGGTGCAATTCGGTGTTTCTTATTATTTTTATTATTTTTATTATTTTATCATATCTGCTGCTTACAGGGCTTCTGGGAATGAAGGGCTAGAGCCTATCCTATCGAATGGTATTTGAAAATGTTTTTCTTAATTCATTTGTATATTCGTTGAATAATCGTTACGGTTTTTGAAAATCCGTTAATTTTACTGCAGTTGAACCGGAAGCGTATGAGGAGCACAAGGTTCGTTACTTGTGTTTCCTTTTTGAAGTGATATTTGGATTTAATGCAATGTTTATTTCTTCATTTTCGATGATTTGGCTTTTTAAGGTTAATTAATGTTTTAAGAAAAAAAATCATTGCAGTGCAAATTAGACCCCAATCTTGCGAGAAGAGCAGAGCACTATTTCTCGGAGAATAAACGAGTTTTAAAAGGTATGATTATTGCAGTGATTAATTCATGAATTTTGTACTGAGTTATCGGGTTAAATTGCAGGGCTCGAGGCTTGGGCTACTGGAAATCTCGAGGATTTCGGAAAGCTTATTTCGGCGTCTGGTTTGAGTTCTATCCAGAATTATGAGAGTGGTAAGATATCAATTAATTTAAATTGTTAAAAAAACCATATTATGACACACACACACACACACATGACAGACATATATATATAATTATGGTGTTGTGCTATGTAATAACAGGTTGCGAGCCACTTATCCAACTGTACGAGATAATTGTGAGGGCGCCAGGTGTTTACGGGGCCCGTTTCAGTGGTGCTGGATTCCGTGGATGCTGCATTGCCTTTGTGGATGCTGACTGTGCTTTAGATGCCAGCTCATACATCAACAAGGAATATTCTAAGATCCAACCCGAATTAGCAAGCCAAATCGATCCAGACAATATGGTCCTGATATGCGATGCTGGCGATTGTGCTCGTATTATTTGAATGCTTCTTGAAATCTCATTTCGTAGAGTAACAATATCACTGTTCGATTCATTCATTCTACTCATATTGTTGTATTTATGGAGGTCCAATATACATTTAATCCTCCAACAAGCAAATATATATAATAAAGTATTTAACTAATCATAATAGCTTGTTTTACACTATGTTTATGGTAGATTAGAAGGGTCTAATACACAATATTTCTTAATAAACAAAGATAAGAGCATCATTAGAACATGCTAATCCAATTTACGAAGTACAAATTGTTGTTAGGTAAAATGAAAAAGAAATAAAAAGAAAATATTACTCTGCCCCAGAAAAGAAAAGAAAAGCAGGCAACAGAATCTATATGATGCCATTCTGATTTATGCGATACACCAACATATACGAAAATGCCCTCATTCTCAAGTTTTCGGCTTCTTTGAAGAAGAAGCACCACTTTCCCCAGGGTCGGGCATGCGCTTGATATTTAGGAAGTGCTCAACCTGAAATACAAAATCAGTAAGCAAATGTCGAATATAACCACACATAAATTTGTTGGGTGGTGGCATGTAATAAGACAGAGACTAACCTTTTTATCACCAAGCATGGGAGTCAATCCTCCAGTAAGACTCTTCTCTACGGTAGCAAACCCACTTCTCGGATCACTAGTTTGCCTGCAAAGACACAATACAACAAACCAAATTAACGCACCCAAGGAAGACGGATTTTTAAACGAAGTGAAAAAGGAAAGTAACACATAATATACCCTGGTTTGACATTCCCACTTAAAACAAGGTACGGTGTTTGTAGTTTCTCTTGAGCTTCCTTCATTCTCGAAACTGAAGATGATGGTGTATCTGAGTTTTTCATCTGCTTCACCTTCAACTCCTCCTGATACTGCCGCATGCGCTTCTCTTGTTTCATTTTTCCAGGTCCCTTCCCGTGGAACTTGTGTGAAAGCAGCCGGAAGGATTCCTTTGGTGTCAACTGTTGCACATGAAACAAAATTATATTTATTTTCGCTAGGTGATGCGACTAACAGATTCATATTTCATAGTTGATATTAACCTTAAACTACATGATAAAAATACATTTTTTTTCTATTATCGTGATGTTGACTGTAAAACATATCGTTCACCTGCCTTTCACAAATCAACTAGTTCGAGGTTCAACTTAACGGAACTAGGACTCCCAAAACAGACAAGATCATATACTAGGCCCAATCTAACAAGATCATTTATTCCTTGATATTTTTATTACCAGTTATATCGCACTAACCAAATCATCTCACACAAAAACATTACTTGAAGCTGAAAATATTTTGAAACTAAGAATCGATCAGGATAATGACGGAAGTAGTGAAATAACAAGTGAGAAACATATGAAACTAAGGTTAAGGCAACTTACAATTCTTCCAAACTCATCTGTCCTCTCAATTCGTATTTCCTTTCCTCCATCATTGTCGTTAATGCCAACAAGTTTGCTTTTTTTCTTATCCATGTTTCGACCACCCCATTCAGTGGTTTCCTTGAGTGAGCCACGATCTTTCAGTAGTTTGAGAGCATTAGCTAGACCCTTTCCAACAGAAGTTTCATGAATTGTCTCATCTGGAACAACTTCCTCTTCTTCCTCCTTCAGAGGAGCCACTTCTTCCACTGCTTCTTTTACCTCCGACCAGCCACCATCTACTTCCGTCATTTCATGATCAGATGTGCTTGGTGCCAAATCTTCCTCCATGCAGACACCTTCATTCTCAGGATTTTTCTCCTCTGAGAAGTACAAAACAATCAGATTCACAGGAATTAGATATACAGTGTGATTAAGCATAATCTAGCAGATAGTATTGCAAGACTCAGATAGTTAAGTCAAAATTATCATAGCTATAAACATTCCACGGGTCTATGGAACTGGATATACCATAGACTCTGCTGCAACAGGCAGAAGGATAACCAAATGCCATAATCAAAGAAACATAACAAAATACAAGGAAATCATGGGATAGATACCACCGACTTCTCTGTTTAACAGATAAAATGCAGCAGGAACTGAAAATGTCAATTATGCATAGTACATCACAACCAGTGACTTGGTTAGACTGACCAAATACGATTTTCAACGAGAGAAGCACAAGGAGATACTGAACACTCAATAAAAGCAAACTATTTTTTTTCCTTTGACCTATTCGAGATTTATGCAACTCAAGTTATGATACAGATGATTAGTTACCACCAGTAGACATCTCTCTCTCACAATACAATACTTCACGGAAACCACTAAATCTATTTTTTCAACTGATAATGCCTCAGGCAGCAAGTATTCGGAAAAAAAAATAAAAAGCATGTTTCCCTACACAGCCATTCGAATCAATCCAACACTTTCGCCTCTTCCCTATGGTATTTTTTTTTCCTATTTTTATCTCCAAGAGCATACAAAAATTTCCACCCAACGCAACGAAAAACATAAACAGAAATAGACAAACAAGGTTGCAGGACTTCAAAAAAAATTGGTACCTTCATCAAGCTGCAGACCCCAGACAAATTCTTCCATCTCCGTGAAGACAACCTTGTTCTCTGATTGATCTACAGAACTCAAATTCGGATTTTCAGCAGTTGAATCATTGGCAGTGGAAGAAGCAAGAAGGGTTATCATCTGAGGGCCCGGTTTTTCTTTCTCATCTTGTTTTTTGAAGGCTATTTTTCTTGCCCTCTCCAAGGATTTCCGGAGCTCATCATCATCATCACCAAAAACAGTGTCGTCATCTTCTGTGCGCATGATATTTACTTTCCCAGGCCGAAGTGCTTTAGATGCCTCTTCTGCTTTAGCATATGCTGACTGGAAGGCATTGCTTCTCATCTCAGCATCAACCCTCTCTTGTTCCTTCTTAAGATTTTGCTTTCTCCCATCATTTCGTGAACCAAGATCCCCAGCACCCAATCCAGCTGTTACAGCCTCTGCTTCAAGGGCATCTATGTCCAGCTTCTCCCTCTTCCTCAAAGACTTCTTTTTCTTTGGCTTTTTAAACTTTGTCATTTCTTCTTGAGTATAATAATCTGTTGATATCTTCAAAGTTGAATTGAGATCTTCACCATACGTGCTTGCTGGTACTCCCTGAATTCTTTTCCTAAGCTGCCATTAAGTTACAAATCTATGTTATCCAATATAATTCCGCTTTTTATGCAGGAACTAGTTATCATATACATAGATCAAAAAATTACCTCTTCCAATTTTCTTTCAGCTTCACCAGTGAAACGTCCAGTTGAATCAAGAGTTAAACCCTATCATGAAAATCAAGAATGTTAATGCTGCTAAGTTGCCAACATCGCACACATATACAATTAAATAAATAATATCCAGATAAAAATTCAACCTCGTCAGCAACTGGATCATCATATTGTGGAAGCATCTTTTTTTCAGTACCAGGTTCATCACTAAACCTAGTTGTAACAAAACAAAAAAGGGAGAATGAGCCATACATATATCATATGATGTAATTAAGGCCAACGTTTGGTTAATCTTACTTGTCGACATAAACACCGGTTTTCTTCTTTGCAGCCCCATAAGCTTCATTTCTTCGCTTCTGCTCTCCAATCTCCACATTTTCAAGCATATCGACCTCTGGTATATACAATTTAACGTCACCTTAGGAAATCTGAGTCCAGAAAATACCTCAAAGGATGAAAAGCACTGGAGAAGATATTACAAGGGCTAAAAAAGACATGAGTACTGGATACTTTACCTTGATTAACATCCCCATCAGCAAGTATGCTTTGATCTTTGAGCGTCAAAACGATAGCTCCGCCTTCAAGAACTTTTTCAAGCCCATGAAGAACTTTGACCCCCCCTAAACTTTCTGCCATCAGATGGCAAAAGACAAAATGTCAGAGCACGTTGATGATTACGGTAGATGTAGAAGTGTTTCCAAGTCGATCTTTCAGCACCCACAGTTATGTAATACAGGAATTGAACTCACAGAAAAGAAAAGGATTTCTGAGTTTCTGATTTTTTACATTTTAAGTGGAGAAGCTAGTCAGCTAGTTCTGGAACATTCATCACTAGGAACAGAACTACATTTTGTAATATGACCTCAATTAATATGTATGTAAGGAATGTTCATAGTGCATGAAAAGAGTGACTTGACATGTTGAGAAAACTCTGGTGAAATATGATCATTAGTCTGCGTGCATGAGTTACTATATATATGTTCTGTAATATGTAACGGCAAATAATCTCAAATCGACATACCTGTTACGGCTTGAGTTGCTGCCTCGTCATCACTGTCTCCATCGTTCATGTTGTCCTGAAACATGCAAAGTAATATGTTAGAATTTTCTATTTGTCGTTCATTGTACAATAAAAAGAAAGAATCACTTCACATCCTTCATTAAGTGAACATTAATTTTAAGTAACCTGCTCCTCAAAAACTTTAGAAAGCTGCAATGCTTTCTCCTTTTCAGTCCTTTTATCTTCAAGCTTTCTGCTCCTGTTTACCCAAGCTAAAACCTCAGAAGCACCTTCAGAGGATTTCACCAACCTTTCTTGTCTCATTCTGAGATCAGAGTAAACATCCAAAAATTCTATTAGTTTTTACTATTTCTTCAAGATTAACATAAACCACTGTGACACCCTCCACAAGTAAAAAACAAAGCGTTATTGTTACATCACCAGTCAAAAAAAGAAGTTAATTTCGAGCTTTTTGTAGGTACACTAGTACGGTTCTAGATCCCAGTACTGTAGCCTAAAGACATGGTGTGCTTCATTTGAATAAGAGAAGGTACAAGTCATTCTTACAATTACATGTACTCAGTTTGCAACATAGCAGATAAAAGGTGATCCAATCAATTAACAAATAAAGGTTCAAACATTATATGTAAAAATATTCGATCAGGCGAGATAATTCAGTCAAAACTTAATTCAGCAGCATTTTCTAATAGAAAATCGATATCCGCATTTGAATAATCTACATCACTTCTACTTCTACTGTAACCCCTGGGCAAATGATTTGAAAAATCCAAAACCAAAAGTAGTGGAATTTTCTAGTGACAACATATTACATCCACTATAGTACCTGTGGGTACATAGGAAATGTATTAAATCGATTCTTTCGCCTAGTCCAACTAACAAGGTATTCCCTCTTGACAGTGTTTTATTTCATTATAATCCATCCATATCCCAATTCCTTCATTTAAAACATTTTTGGTGTTCGAGACCTTTTTAGTCACTAAAGCAACTGTGTCCTCTCTATTTTTCTGACAAACTAACTTTAGCTTACGAGTTTATATCACCTCCTACTTCTTTATCACATTAAACCACTTCTCTACATACGGCTCTTAGTTCTCCTACTCTTTCCAGTCGTCTTTCTTTCCCACATTTCATCACTTAATTTATCCAAATATTGCTACTTTGCACTATCATAAATTAAGATGAACAAAGAATATTAAGAAAACTTTTGCAGCATGGGAAAAGTAGGCACAGAGTTTATTGTTTCTTTTAAGGCATGTGCATCAAGAGTAGCAAAAATTCCAACCCTAAAACATGCAGAGAACAATTAGGAATAAACATGTAACATATTTTCATATAAGATAAACAAGAATGTGTGGAAGATTGTGAGAGTCAAGCAGTAAAAATTAACTTACTTAGAAATGCGCTCCCCTAAATCAGATGCTGATTGGCTATTTCCGTCAACTGACTTTTCAGCCCTATCTTGCTGCTTGAGAATTTTGGAGTCGTTCTCACCATCAGAGTTATCTACTCGCACCTTATTAGACTGATTATCACGAGAATAATCATTCTCCAATCTTAAGTGACCATCCTTCTCCGTATCCTTGACCATGTCATAACTCTCATCCTTCTGTTTACGACTACTTCTATCTCTGTCCCTTGCCCGTTCCTTTTCTTGATCTCCTTGCTTTTCTTTCTCTCTATTTTTCTCCTTCCCCTTCTCTCTCTCATCTGTATTCTTACCTCTATGCTTACCATTTTCCCTTTCCCTGTCCCTGTCCCTATCTCTGTGATCTTCTCGCTCCTTATCTTTAGCTCTATCCCTTTCCCTCTCCTTGTCTTTATCCTTTTCTCTGCTCTTCTCTTTTCCCCTCTCTTTATCTCGCCCTCTCTCACCATCTCTTTCCGTCTCTTTCACCCTCTCCCGTTCCTTCTCATTCTCCTTTACCCGATCCTTTCTTTCTTTATCTCTCTCTTTTTCCCTATGCTTCTCACGATCAGAATCCTTCTCCCGGACCCTATCCTTTTCTTTCTCATCCCTGTCCTCCTTCCTCCTATCTCTATTTGACGAACGATCTTTCTCAGAATCTTTGTTCTCTTTCTCCCGTTCCTTCACACTGTCAAATGCCTTTGACCTTTCGCGATCTCTACTTCTGTGCTCTTTCTCCTCTCTCCGCCCACTGCTTTTACTCTTATCTTTGCTACGATGCTTCCCAGCAACTAATACCTCGTCAGAGCCATTTTTTTCCGCATCATCATACTCTCCACTCCACCTCTCCCTCGTAGGCGAGTCATCTTGGTTCCGTTTCTCAACACTTCTCCCACGTGAAGGTTCAGCATTATCTGATCCCATTGCCAACAAGATTAAGAAACGGTTGATTTGGGTATCTAATACCTGTATTCTCCAAATATATCATTGAAGTAAACAAAAATAAATGAAGTTAGATTAGACTCACAACAACGCCAATTAAAAAAAAATGCGCAATTGATATCAGTAAACAGTGTTCTTATTTTATTAGAATTGAAAAGTATAATCGCACCAACAAATGAAGGAAAGGTTAGCTATGAGTTCCCTAAATTGGTATAATCCACAAGCTCTTCAAACGTTCAAGTATGATTTAAACAATGATTTTCATCAGTGAACTAGATACTAGAACAAAAATTCAAACATCCCAAACCCCAGGTTTTCCTCCGATGATCGCCGCACGTAAATATTTAATTCTTTGAATTTTCACCAATGATTGTACAGAAGATAAATACAACACATCCAAATCTATAGGAACGAAAACTTCCAACTACCCCTAACACCATAGCCACACGGCAATGATTTTAATTCACCGGCTACACTTCAATTTCCTTAAAATCAAATTCATCGTGGACGAAGATAGCAAGCTACAGAATTAGGGTTCCAATAAAACAAAATATTATCATAAGAAGCTTCAGATAATTCATCAGAAAATAGTAGCACGCTCAATATATGTTCTTCGTCAATCAATTTGAACAAAAAAATCGGAAAACTCACCTTCAAATCAGACTGAGAAATTTCGAGCGCAAAAAGGAGAAAACGAAGAAGAAATATGAACAATCGAATCACCGGTGGAGGAATTATAAACTGCCCGATATAAAACCGGGCCGAGTACCGAAACTATTGGGCCTTCTTTATGGGCTTTCTACTATGAATATTTATGGGCCCATATTACGGGCCTTGAAGAAATATATTATCTTTTTTTTTTTTTGAGTAAAGAAATATATTATCTTCAAAATTCAAAAAATAAGTTGTTGAATAGCAAATAAGTTTTTCTTTTTTTTTTAAAATACTTTTACCCTATGTTTTTATTGAGTAAAAGTAGCTTATAAGTTCATTATTCAAACAAGTAAAATATTAATTCTAAAAATACGACGTAAAAGCATATCAACTAGATCTTAAAACAGCTTATCAGATGTAAGAACTTATTAGTTTAAAATAAGTTTAGCCAAACGGGTTCTAACTAATTACTTGTAATGATTCTAAGTCGACCATTTTTGCCGATACATTTTACATTTTACACCTATCGATTAAAAGCGGGATTTATCTCGTGCACACATTTTTCGATTAAAAAAGGAAAAATCAACATGCTAGATATAATGATAAGTACATTAACCTAACAAATATAAATAGTACTAATTGACTTGCACGATTAACCTTAATTAATTAAGCTCAACTAATAATCAATAATCAATCATTGCATGTCTTAAATGGGGAGACACTATTACATGAATAGATAGATAGATTATTAGTACATTCCAACATATGGCTATTAGTACATTCCAAAAATTGTTTATTTAAGGATAAGGATTTGATGTGACTTGTGATATTATATTTTATTAATCATGATATGATATTTTATTAATATTAATATGCATCATGGAGAGGCCTATTGTTAATTAAAGTCATAATTAACTTTTTTTGCTATTGGCATTTGATGATGAGTTTATAACATCCACATGTAGTGCAAATTTTGTCATAAAATAACCACAAGATTATAAATGGAATAATTGATATTGCTTTTATTTGACTTTGGCTAATAAATATTATTACTATAGGGTTGTTTTATTTTAATTAAATTGTTGTTTATTAATATTATTTAGTTGTGCAAATTACTATCACGGGTATTATTAGTTTTCCTAAGCAATTCGGTTAGAGAGACTCCAGATCTAAAGGGCACAAGGACTTTTATCAAATTTGCAAAATTTGTCTCTCCTTATACTGTAGAGAATATTTTCTAGGGGCTTTCAGCTAATTTTCCTAATTATCTAAGTGCATATATAAATAATATAAGTTAAAATACAACTACCTCCTTGAGGTAAAGTGCAATTACAAAAAAAAAAATCTTTTACTTTCAATAAATTACATATAGCTCCCTGTAGTTTGTTAATTTATTACATTCACCCCACAAAAGGGTGTTAATATAAAAAATCTACAAAATTCAGGGGTGAAATCATAAATAGACCTTACTATAGAGGAACGATTGTAATTTATACCCTAAATATAATTACTGTTTGTAGTGCAAAATGAATCGTCAAAATCCAACCATGAGGGAACATTTTAATTGAATTTATTTATATTTGTTTGTTTTCCCACTTGAAGGTTTGTGGCAACCCTTGATAATTAATAATAATATGATTGGTGTACGTGTCTATTTTGTATTGCATGCTATTATATTAAGATATATATCGCATCCAAAAAAAGATAATTATTAAATATTGATTTAAATGATATATGGATAAGTGGGGATGGACAATTTTCACATTCTTGCGCATAATATAATTAAGCGAATTAAATAAATATAGAAAAACTATAGAAAATGTGATATTTTTCCATGATAAATTTGTAATGACTTAATTAATTATGTATCATCTAGGTTAAAAGGATGGATATAATTAGAAAATTCAATTTGACACCTTGTGCTATATATAGATCGAGAAATGCGAAAAGACAAAAATGCCCCCATTGAATTTCCTAAAAAAACCTATTTGGATGCTCTGTGATTTGTTGAGAAAATTGAGTCTTGAACAACTTTTGATCAACATGTTTATAACGAGTGGTCTATTTGGTTATTGAATCCAAACTTTGGACAAAGTCAACATATAAATGCAATGAGTAGATACAAAAATACATTTATATCTGAAAACTTGTGGTGAATAACGAATCTCAGTTCAAAGCGTGCATGTTCATTCATTCAATCAAGAAAATTGTGGAGATTTCGAGTTATCCCACGTTTAAATCAAGAAAATCGGAAGTTATAAACATACCCTTTATTCCTATATTCTCTGGAAACGTTCACACACAAAAGTACAACAAGATAAAACCGTAAGCATCGTAGCGGGAAAAATATCGTCTTACAGAAAGAGACAGCTCGCCTCAGCAAATTTTCAACGACAATCATAAATTTTTATTGCGCACGTGGATGCAACATATATTAAACCTAATTATTATTCTAAATGGAATGCAATTCCTTGTATGGAAAGAAAGAGCCAGACAGTTAATTAATAATGACTTACAAAATTATGTGTACTATGGTTACATCCACCTGATGTAAGTAAAATAGGTGTATCATCTAATTTTCAATATACTTACCGTTATTCCTCAACACAAACATACGAAAGCATTTCAATTATATTAATGTGTCCACAAAAAAATATATAATTCTAAAGAAATCATGTAAATGAAATCTGGTACGGTTAAATCTCTATAAATTAATACAGTCGGGACTATAGTAAAATTCTATTTTAATGCGAGATAATTAATTTGTCGAGATTCTACCGTACTCACGTTTTTTTTAACTCCTTAATATTCATTACTCATCATTAGGAATTTATTCTCTCTTTCATGTCACGAATAATTAATTTGTTAAACAATGGATGGATATAGGAAAAAAAAAAATCACACCTTCTGAGATAAAAATATTGCTACTGAAAGGATAAAATCGAAATTTAAAATAAAAAATAATGTATATATATTCGGAGTGCACGATGCATGAGGCTATGAATAATTCGTTATATATTGTTTTTTGAGTGTATGTTATTAATATTCTAAGAAGGTGCAAAGTGCAAAAGCTACATAATTTGAGGTCCAAAGTGGAATTAAATCCTAATGACTTTCTAATGGAAAGAGGGGACCCCATGCACAGCAACTACATATGAGTTCATCATCAACCTTAAATTTTCTCTATATAAATTTCACTCTCCCCACGTTAATATTTGTCATAAATCACACACACACACACACACACACACACACACACACTAACTAGTGAAAAAAAAAAAGATGAACAACTTTGATGAAGTTATCATCAAGAAATGGAAACACACACCCTCATACTTCCTACATATTCTCCTCTTTCGACTAAATCCATTCTTGTTCGAACTCGGCTATTTCGTCACACTCTCTTCCGTCGGTTTCTTGGCTCTAAAGTCAACTTCTTCGAACCCAGCCCGAAAAATCGATCTTTTCTTCACTTCCGCGTCTGCAGTAACCGTTTCCAGCATGTCCACACTCGAAATGGAGGTTTTCTCGACCACGCATCTCGTCATCTTGACCGTCCTCATGCTTCTCGGCGGAGAAGTTTTCACCTCGATGCTCGGTCTTCGTTTAACGAAGGCCAAAATAAATAATAATCAAATTCGATCACGTCAGATGATCGCCGAATTCGATCGTTCCAATAGCGATGTTAATATGAAACGTAAATGTATCGAGATTTTGGCATCTTTGGTTACGTGGTACCTACTCGCGGTTCATGCAGTGGGGTCCGCTTCGATTGTTGTTTACTTGAGCCTCGTTCCGAGTGCACGAAGAGTGCTCGAGAGAAAAGGCATCGGCATGGGAATATTCTCCGTGTTTACCGCAGTTTCCACTTTTGCGAATTGTGGCTTTGTCCCGACCAACGAAAATATGATTGTGTTCAAGAAGAACTCGGGGCTGCTGCTCATTCTAATCCAACTCGTCTTCATGGGGAACACGTTGTACCCGGTTTGTTTGCGTTTATTAATTTGGTTTACGGAGAAAGTGACGAAGAGAGCTGAATTGAGATACGTGTTGGAGAATTCCAGGGAATTGGGATACGGGCATCTGATGCCCGGATTGGAATCGGTTTACCTGGGAATCACTGTTTTAGGGTTTGTGGTTGTTCAGATGGTCGTCTTCTGTTCGTTGGAGTGGAATAATAATTTTCTCGGGGTTAGTAATTATTACGAGAGAATAGTGGGGTGTTTATTTCAAGTAGTGAATTCGAGGCATGCCGGTGAGTCGGTTTTCGATCTCGGAGTTGTTTCTCCGGCGGTCTTGGTGTTGTTTGTCATCATGATGTGAGTGTTGATCACCTCTCTCTCTCTCTCTCTCTCTCTCTCTCTCTCTCTCTCTCTCTCTCTCTCTCTCTCTCTCTCTCTCTCTCTCTCTCATATAATGTTAAACTTTTGCTGCAGGTACCTGCCACCATATACATCATATCTACCAATTAATGAGCATCAAGTTGCTGATGAAAATATTACAAAGCACATTATTAATACTACATTAACATCAAGAAACAAGGTTTATTACAAGTGGGAAAACATCGTATTCTCACAACTCACATATCTCTCGATATTCGTCATACTCATTTGCATCACAGAGCGACAAAACATGAAAACCGACCCCATCAACTTCAACGTGCTCAACATTGTCGTTGAGGTCATCAGGTGAGAGTCCCTACACGAGACAAATCAACTACTTAATTCATATTAAATCGAATATTTTAATTTAATTTAATTTGTTTGTCTCAGTGCATACGGGAATGTGGGATTCTCGGTTGGGTACAGTTGCGAAAAGCAAATGCATTATAGTGGTGGTGGTGCTGCTGTGTGTAAGGATGCATGGTATGGTTTTGCAGGAAGATGGAGCGACGAGGGCAAATTCGTACTTATCGTTGTTATGTTCATCGGAAGGTTGAAGAAGTTCAACATGCGAGGTGGTAGAGCTTGGATTCTTGCATAGTATTACATGCATACAATGTATGTATAACTTAGTGTGTGTGTGTGTGGCTTTTGATCTGGATCTTGATGTATGTCCATGTAAAATTTCCATTCAAATTAAAAGGGAAAATAATTGTCACACGAGGGCGATTGTAATTACCTAAACAAGAGGGGTAATTTTGTAATTTGACCTTACCTCAGGGGGTTGGCCGTAATTTGCCCTAAAAAAATCCATTGAACATATCATTCTTCATACAAGTAAAACAATCAATTCAAGAACAGAGTTGGTTGAAGAAATCACCACAATTAACAAAATTGTTCAACTTGGAAAAGAGTTTGAAGAATACAAATCTTCAAAAAAAAATTCAGACACATTTATTTATTACAGATTTAACTGCAGAAATTGCCTAAAACCAGAATTTCCTGTGTGGCCTCCCTGCATCCTCATCTTGCATGTGCTGCAACACAAATTACCACGAGGTTAATACTTTATCAATATCGTATTTAAAAAAAGAAAAAAAACCGAAAAAAGAAACAAAGAGAGTATATCTTATTATCGACACGATCAAGATCAATGTCCAGCCCCGACTTCCTTAGAGACCTATTGTTTCTAATGGATTCAGCTATACATGATTTAAATAACGGAGAATCCAATACTCAAAATTAGTATCGAGGAATAAATTGAAAAAAAAAAACAGGAGAAAGAGGGTTCAAGAAAACCGATTCATTTATCGAAATATCAAGCAAATCAGCACTAGATGTCTGAGAAGCTAACGATGTCTAATCTGAACTTACGTAATATTGTGAACTATCAATTTTGTTAGCAGGCCGGGGCTCTGGTGGTTATCAATCTGCATTTGAAACTACTGAGACTGTCCAGTTTAAACTTTATTTCGTTTGAAAACTTGATACCCGAGACAAATACGAAACAGCTAATCTTATTATCGAAATACACGATCCAGCCCATGGTTCTAATCTATAATGACGGGAAGTGGGGAAAAAGGTTTCGTTTTTGGACTAACCTGATATAACTTACGAGCAGCAGATCCTTAAAAACACAGTAAGAAGAAAAAAATACTCTACTTCTCCATTTTCGTTTCATTGGCAAGTAAGTGTACATCAATATCTCCGTATCATACTAATATTTGTCGAACAATTTCAGCAATTACAAGTTATATCATATGCCGACTCCCCTGAGTTATGTTCAGAGCTAAGCTCCCTCGTAAGATCATACATCCGATTTTGGAGCCAAGTTAAATATACCTACTGTAAGAAACCATACATCTGATTTTACAACTTCGTTGTCGAAATCATGCAAGATCAATGGCCAGTTGGTGGCACAAAATTAATAACCATATAATAAAATCAAGCCTAATTTCACCATTTATTTAGCATTAACAACTCTCAGCTTATTCTGATAAACGATTTTGCTCGAAAACCTAAATCTTTAACCTTTCTCCTTCCAATTTTAAAAACCCTAACACATTGAATTGCCAAAATCAAAAAAATAAATAGCAGTAAGGCGTCGATTCGATAAATTGATTAGGGCACAAACAGGTCACTTTACAAATTACAAGGAATGAAATCGGAATTAGAACCAATCAAATCATCGTAAGAGAAGAGGGGGCCAAGAAAAAAAAAAAAAAATACTCACGAAATCTTTGACGATGCCTTTGTAGACGAGGACGGGGACGGCGATTCCGAAGATTCCGGCAAGG
This sequence comes from Erythranthe guttata, assembly GCF_000504015.1. The sequence continues at coordinate 123,656 of NW_012194522.1, forward strand.
GCAAGGTTGCGGCGTGTCCACCGGAAATGGTGCTCGAGATTCTCTCTCTTCGTTGCCCATTCCTCGATCCAGTGGTTCTTGCGCATCTCCATTCCTCCTCCCATCTTTCTCTTCCTGTTTGATTACTTTCTCTCTCTAGATTGGGGCAAGACTTCGTACCAGTGTGGGTGTTTGCAAGAGGAGTGCTGTGGGTATAAATTGAAAATGGATTTTTCTTTTCTAATTAAAAAAATAGGGCAAATTGCACATCACCCTCTACAATTTCTAATTTTTTCACTTTACCCCTTCAAAATTATAAAAAGTCAATGTCCCCCTTCAAATAGCAAAATTTTGATGGATTATTCATTGGCATTTGGGTATTTTTATTGCACATTATATGTCATTTTCGTTGCACGTTAACCCTTAAAAATATTATATTTTTGCACATCGGCCTTTACAATCTTATTTTTGATGCACAGTGTCCACCAAAAATTGGCATCTAGGGCAAATTGTAACGAAAATAATATTTTGAAGGGGATTATCAAGTTTTTGAATTTTGGGGGGGGGGGGGGGTGAGAAAATAAAAAAATCGTAGGGGTTAAATGCATTTTGTACTAAAAATAATTAAAAGTTTAATCGAGTATAAAATATAAATAATATTACTACAATGAAATGTTAGAAGATATTACCACAAATTTGGTGGGCTTCAGGTAAAACCCATCGTCTGCTTCTCTCTCCTCTCTCTTCTCCACCATTTCTGCCCTTACCGCGGAGAAGAAAAACGTCAGCAACACATTACATATAATTCCTCGACACCAATCGAACGATCGTGGCTCTCTCATTGACTATCGGCGAAGATCTATCTGCAATCATCTGTGTAATTTCCTCTCTTCCACTGTCACTCCGTCACTTTCTGCTGGTAAATTATATTTCGATTCTTGAATGTATTGAGTTTACGAATTGGGTTATTTGCTTCTGAATATCTTCTTGCACCCGTTGCGTTGTTATTTGATGCTATTAACAATTTGACACATAGCTATTCGGCTGCAACATTATTTTATAAGCACTGCAAACTGTTTGATGAAATGCCTGAATGACCATGATATTTATATTCTGCAGAGATATAGTAAGTGCACTCTTTTTTTTTTTGCAGTAAGGAAGCGAAAGGCAATGGCGAAAGGATTGATATGGGCTACGGCAGAGGACATGGCTAGGAACAGGGGCAAAGTTATATCACTGTACCGCCAGATATTGAGAAGGCTTAATTCACCTGATCTGCCGCTCAACTTAGCGGCAAGGCTAGCAAGGAAAGCCGAGGTTCGAGCCATTTTCATGTTGGGTGCTGAGGAGCGATCCATTCACAACATTCAAGATCTTTTCGACACTGCCGATTACGCTCTCTCCATTCTGAACAAAGGCGAAATCCCCAAATATATTCAATAATCTACATTGTCTGTTTTGCCTTTAGCTACGACTGCCAAATGTTTTCCTATGTTGGGAAATCTGATGGTATGGATCGTGTAAACATAGGACATCCCATTAAGCATAGAGTGCTGCTATATGCAATGAATTTCATGTTATATGTACGAAACGTATGTCTTCTTTTGGCGAAGTTTGAGTCTTTGACAGGCAATTGTTTGTGGTAATAAAAGTGTCGAGATCGATGTTTTACTGCTAGTTTTGAACCTCGTTGTTTTCTGCTTCAGAGCTTACAGTCTTTGGCCTAAGCACAAGTTTGCTACTTTTCTATCCCATTTGAGACATATTCAATTGAAGAAGAAGGCAAACTGAAATTCTTGATTGTTCTTATCCTTTTTTTTTCTCGTTTGACAAAGGAACTTGCAGGTACAGATGTGAACTAGGTAAGCCCCGTTTTTGTGCAATTGCCGTGAATCACACGAGAGATGCATTCCACACTGGATTAATGAGCGTCGGCAATAAGAGTCGAACTCGGCTTGTTACATATCTCGCTCCCATCATCTGATAAATTCTTGGTTTTGATCTTGATAAAAGATCTCATATTGACTTGTGAACAACATAATTTGGAAGATGACCTAAAATGGTGCTTCTTTTTTTTTTTTTTCTTATTTTGCTACTATTATTTAATTTTTTGATTAAAATGGTGGTATTTTCTATATGGGTGTTCTTTGACCATCTTTGAGACAAAGGGCGAAAATGGGCAAAATCGTCATTCCATATAAAAATTAATTTTCCAACCCCTTGGAAAATGGAAATAGTAAAAAAATCTGTGGGCCGTGTCTCTCTCTCTCTCCCCTCTCTCTCTCTCTTGTTTCGCCCTTTCTGCTTCTGTCTCACTTCCCGAGGACAAGAAAACATCCTGCAAAACGCATTGTAATAGAAAATTAAAGATCTGATTTTTAACTCGAGCTTATTGCTTCAGAATTGTCGACTGATTCGTCGGATTTGCAGCTCAGATCTGTTTGATCGGCATCTCTGTAATTCTCTCTCTTACACCGTCTTTCATTCTCCGTTGTCTGTTTTTTATACTTGGACTTATATCTATGTTTCTAGATTTAAAAATGCTTTCTTTGTTGGATTTCTTGTTATCTTTCCTTCTACCCATGCAGATCTTTGATTTTATGGTCAAGATTTTTTTTGTGAGTTCAGCTGTTTAGATTTCTGTTACATTTATCTTTGTCACTTTTGTTAATTTTTGTGAAGATTCTTAAATGTTCTGCATATCTTGTCTTTTTTCATTTTCTAATTGTTGTTTTTTTTTTTTGGTTGTTAATTGTGGTGTTAATTGATTTCGTTTTGGGTGTTGATTGATTTTTCTCTTTTAGCTGAAAGGGGAAGGTGTTAATGGTGGTGTTCCTTCATTTGCGGATGGACTTATCCGATCCGATAAGATATCGTTTGTCGAATGTTCTAGATTTTAACCAGCGGTTTTAGGTTAATAGACGCTGCTACGCGACAAAGAATAATTGAATTTCTGCATGAAACTACTTATTACGTGGCTTACAGATTATCGGATCAACTATTCTTTGTTTTGTCGTGTGTGCGAATGGTGACGCTTCTTTGAAGTATCTGTCGTTTACAATTAATTTGTGTGTAGTCTAATTAGTGTTTTGTCGTGTGCGATTGATTGACACTTCTTTGAAGTATTTGTCTTTTACAATTAATTTGTGTGTAGTCTAATTAGTGTTTATGTCGTGTGCCATTGGTTGACACTTCTTTGAAGTATTTGTCGTTTACAATTAATTTGTGTATTGTCTAATTAATGTCAAGATCTTGAATTGTCGAATCCGTTAACAGGGAATGATTGACTTTATATGGCAATGCCACTATTGGTACCATGTTCGACTCGGAATAAAAATCATCTAGAACTTATTTCTGGTCTGCTTTTTCGCTTATGTTTGACCTAGCCCTTAATTTATTTGTGCAGTTTCTCGACATCAATTGCTTCGAGAGGGAGGTGCATTTGTACCTATTTACTAGATTGAAAATAATTTGCAAGTTCGTAAATCCTTATTAAACGGCATTCGGTTTGATGGAGACAGTTGTACAGCCACAGCCAATAAAACTCACCATCAAGTTGAATAAGGACAAAAATGCCGCCGATTCTTCGACTGCACCTGATTATCCGAACAATATCGAAGATTTAGAAAATGCCTCAAATAGCCAACAAGATCAAGCAAATCCAATTTCTGAAAATTCCCAATATCAGATGGTGATCTACGATCCAGCTGTCAATAGTGGGACCCACAGCACTGAAATTGTACCAAGAAAACATCCGTTTTCCGATAATACCCCTAGGGTTTTGCCATCAATAGGTGCGTTCACCGTACAATGTGCCAACTGCTTCAAATGGAGGCTCATTCCAACAAAAGAAAAGTATGAGGAAATACGAGAGCATATTATGGAACGGCCCTTCTCGTGTGAGACCGCCCGGGAGTGGCGGCCTGATATTTCGTGCGATGATCCGCCAGATTTAACGCAAGATGGGACTAGGGTTTGGGCAATCGATAAACCTAGCATTGCTCAAGCGCCACCTGGCTGGCAAAGGCTTTTGAGAATACGAGGCGAAGGTGGCTCCAAATTTGCAGATGTGTATGTATTCTGTATCAAATTTGTCGTTTTGCATCACTTTGTCAGTTCAATTTCGAATTTTGATTGAAACTATGCAACAGGTATTATGTTGCACCTTCGGGCAGAGACTTCGTTTGATGCTGGAAATACAGAGGTTTATATATATATATATATATATATATATATATATATATATATATATATATATATATATATAGTCTCTTTTATTACCACTAATCGTTTTTCAATGTTAAAAGATACAATTGATAATTATTTCCTTACATGTCTTTTTTGGTGCTTTTTTCTTTTTTTAAATACACAAGGTACCTTAATGAACACCCGGAGTATATGGTAGAAGGGCTTAGCTTTTCACAATTTTCATTCCAAGTTCCGAAGCCCTTGCAAGAAAACTATGTGAGAAAGCGCCCTCGTCCGCCACCTCAAAATGATGCCGTTAATACAGAAGGTGACCTAAAATTTATTCCAATTTTTTTTCCCTAAAAAGTCATTAGTGTCTTAAGATGAGCTTTGTCCGATATGAAAAGTCGTATGTTCTTTTCTCGAACATGTCCATCTTTTCCTTGCTATTACAAGTGGGATTCCGATTGCTGACGTGGTCTTTGAAATGGATTTACTTTTTTTCACAACCGGAGATTGCTAATCAAATTGTGTAGATTCCCCTGAGTTAATTTTCGTATTTATATCCATTTGTGGGTAATTTATTCGGATTGTGTCTTGATTTCGTCACGAAAACTCTCGGTGCAGTGAAACCCATAGCATGGATAAGTGACAATGACGTGGACACAGATTTGCAGCTCAGTGGGCCCAGGCTTCCTGCCGAATATTCTGAAGATCCTTACCCTGCAACTCAGGCGACAAAGAAGAAGAAGATGACATCATCGTCGTCGGTGGGGGTAAAATGGTGATTTAGTTTAAAGTGGGTGTTTGTTAGTGTAATTAGTAAGATCTTTGGGAAGAAACGAAATGGTTTTCGAAGGAACTACATTTTGGGATCTTTTCGCATCTTTCGTAACATTATTTTTCAGTCTCGGTTAATGTTATGAAAAGATGTCAGAAAATTATGATGCTTGTGTTGTTGAAGATTTCAGTTGTCCTAATCTGTATGTACAAATGGAGTTTTGCTAAACTTTACCTTAATCTTTTTCTTTTTTGCTTTTTGTTTTTTAATTCCTTTTTTTCATTGTATTTAATTAGTTATTATAGGCAATGTTAAAATCTTTTTTATAATAAAATTGAAATTAGGAAGAAAAATTGTTGGGCCTTTTTGTTTACAATTGGTGACATGGGCCTGGTAACGTTGTATTTTGGTAATTGATCTTCAGATTAGTGGCACATGAATGAAGTATGTATAAGTTATAACAGACTATGATGCACGGAAGCTTCTATTCAAGTGCATTTCCACGTTTCGGAAATGCTTTGGAAACCGAAACACGGTGGTTCATGCGGAAACATTTTGGGGACGTTTTTCGTAATAATAAAAAAATGAAAACACGTTTCTACCCAAATAAATCTGAAACTCATTTTAAATGAAGACTCGGAAATGGCCTATCTCTTTTCCCAAATATGTAATTGAGAATAAGTATATAAGTTAAATGTTATAATATTTTTTTAGAAATTATGGATGTATTCCAATATTTTTAATCTTTACATATTTCCTTCGCGTCCCCCCTATCCAACTTTTTGGAAAATGAGGTTTTCACGTATCTGTTTTCTCGTTTCGCCGTGCCTCTATTCCCGTGTTCATGCTACAGATTAACAAATTATTTACAACATGACAAATGCAAGACTTTTTTTTCTTTTCTTTTTTAAATTGGCCTACAACCGAAGCTAACTGAAGAAGAATATGTGACCTAACTCTACCCTATATGTTAATCAAAAAAAAATGCAGAACAATAATTAAAAAATATAATAATAAATAAATAAAAAGAAAAAAAACCTAATGCTTGTGGGATTTTTTTTTTCTTCTCCAAATTCCCAAATTGTCATTATCTATATTAATCATTTCCAATTCATTAGATTGGGATGTTTTCCGACACTATCATAATCATTAATCACTAAACATTAAACTGGTCCATCTCTCTCTCTCTCTCTCTCTCTCTCTCTCTCTCTCTCTCTCTCTCTCTCTCTCTCTCTCTCTCTCTCTCTCTCTCTCTCTCTCTCTGATGGAAAGGTTTATATAATATCTTATATCATCATTAACAATCTACAAGTCAAATTTAGTATTAAAATGAACAGCTCTTTAATTTTCAAGCCTAACTATTGAAAATGGAACCCCAAAAACCTCATTAAAAATACCAAGATTTTCCATTCAACCTTTTGTTTTATCAAAACCCAAGTATTTCCACACATTATAAGGCAATTCCTACTTGATTTGAACATGTGACATCAAATTAACTAAAAAAAAATTATAAAAGTATTATTTGATACATTCGTCTCCACTCGTTTAGTTTACACCCTTGCGCACGCAAACTATAGACAGACTGTTCAGAAGTATATCGAAAACCATGGAGAGCCAACTAATTTTGACGATAATTAGTACCTAAATATCGGTTCTAATTAGTATAATGACAGAATTGTCCTTTTCAATATAACATCTCAACAAACACCCCTAATTAAATTCAAATGGTACCCTACAATACTTAGGAGGGGTTATCTAGCAATTATTGTATTGTATTTATGCAGGTATATCAATTTTTATATAGCTGGCTTTGTGGGATCCCATCCCATAAAACTAATGGAAGAAAAAAAAACATTTGAGTTGGCAAATAAAAGTGATTTGCATTTAATGAAATTTGGATCATCTTCAAAAGCAATTTGGCAAATGCCAATCAAGAAACACACATTGCCCCATCTAGTGCGTGTCTTTTTGTGTGTGGCTTTCTTTCGATCAGTCATGTCTACATATGGGAGATGGTTTTGTGGCACATATAGGAATCCCACTTAAGAAAACCACTACCACTTTTTTTTTCTTTTTCTTTTTTTTTCTTTTTTTTAATATATCCAATAATTTTTATTTTTAATTTACAAACAATCACACATATACATACTAATTATACCGATTTAAATTCGGATGAATTTTGACCGCTTTCTAGTCTGATTATGGCATAATTCAATAACGAAACTATAGTCATTCGAGTTAGTTTTTTATTCCAACTTGAATCAGCTAGATTGAATGTCCAATGACAAAGTTATGCATGAATAAATTACATTTTGAAATGCAGATAACTCAAAATATCAAAGTTGCGGACATTGCTCATTGATTTATGCATATCTCTCTTACCCGACATCCAATCTTGGTGATTCATGTTGTATTAGAAAGCTAACTCAAAGAACAACACGTTCTGTGCTTTGAGTTTTGCCAAAATTCTGTACAAAAATGATCAAAATCACGTTCGAAGTTGAAGCAATAATTTTAATTTATAAACTGAAACGATATTTATCACATCTTACTATATATATTGCTAGTGATTAGACATGCATGCTCAAGGTTCGGTTAGTGCATCGATATTGAGGATAAATTCGAAGTCATTTCGGCACTAATTATTTCTTATCAATCCATATCGATCATCACCTTGGAATAATTCGATTCCAAGCAATTTGTACTTTGCTACTTTCTTGAATGAGCTATATACAAGATAGAAAATAAAATTGTAACATCAGATGAAGCAAATATATATACAATTAAACTATATGATTAAGAACATTAATTAGGCTTTAGCTTACGCGGCGTTCGAAATCAACGGTTCAAATCTCTACCGGTACGTGTATCATAAGATTATTTTTTTTTCTAATAAAAGTGGAAATTAATAAAAAAAAAATTAAAAAAAATGTATTTTATAGAGCCATCTTTTTGCATGCCTTAAGTTTTATAAATCACAAGCAAAAAGAATGTGCTTTATTTCAAGAAGTTACTCAACTTTCTATTTTGCTTTTGAACTTTGAGATAGAGAAGGATCAAATTAAGAAAGAGGGATAGAATCTCCATGGCCCAACCCTAAGATTGTGATGTCGGCCAATGAAACTTTTTGGACACATAATTAATAATTAACATTTGATTTTGTAATAATTTTAATAGATTTATTACATGTTATATAAATTTAAAACTTATATCATCACTTATAGTGTTACATATTATATGTTTCACTTTGAAAATATCTCAACCCAATGATCAAACTTGTAAACTTATATATATATATATATATTTCTGTATGATGAAAATATCCACCCAAAAAAGGAGACGTTATAATTAATTAAGAGTTTGGGTAATTTAATTTACAGTAAAACCTCGATAAATTAATATTCAATAAGTTAATAACCTCAAATAATAATTTCTTCTAGTTCCGACACGGTGAAAACAAGTAAATTATTAGTTCGATAATTGAACATTTCGCTAAATTAATAGAATTTTGCTAGTTTCAATTTTAATAATTTATACAGTTTATATATATATATATATATATATATATATATATATATATATATATATATATATATATATATATATATATATATATATATATATATATATATATATATATATATATATATATATATATATATATATATATATATATATATATATATATATATATATATATATATATATATATATATATATATATATATATATATATATATATATATATATAAATATATATATATAT
>NW_012194522.1:132469-143677 GCF_000504015.1 Erythranthe guttata
CAGACCAAATTAAAGAAAGATTCCAAAAGATTCTATTTTATTAAGATGGAATGACAAATATGCCCATAAATTAAATTGGCTTTTTTTCTCATGTAAGCTAAGACCAAATACAAATAATGAGAAAAAAACAAAAATCGACACCAAGGTGTCGAAAAACTATGCTACAAATCGACACTTATGCGTCGAATTTCATAGGTAAAAATCGACATTGACATGTCGAATTTATAGCACAAATTCAAATGTCGAATTTTATACCTCAAAATCGACATCTAAATGTCGATTTTTAGCTGTAAAATTCGACCTGTACAAGTCGAATTCGTTTGCGCGGGATTTTTTTTGGAAAATCGATATTCTAGCTAAAAAATCCCGTAAATGCATACATTCTTGGATTCTTCCATCGTAGAATCTTCTATTTTGATGTCTCCTGACTCCATACTTGCCATCTTTGTAAGATTTGTTGAGTTTTGATGATTTTGAATTTCTAGGTTTTGTGGGTTAATGGAGGAGGAAGGAGAAAGGTCTTGTGGGTTTTGGAAGATCGAGAAGATGATAGTTGATCTTGTGGTTTTGTGGTCTTGTGATAGGGTTTTTTGTGTTTTTGAATTTTTGGTCTTGCATATTTGGAATTTTTTATTTTTTTAATAAATAAGGGTATTATAGTATTTACACATTGAAATTTTTAATTTGGTCTTGCACAAGTGGAATTAGTCTTGCATATAGCCGCAGCCAAAAAAATATCCATCTCACCTTTTACGAAATTAATTATCGTTTTTCGGGGTTAAAGTGAGAATTCAAGGAAGTTATGGGGGGTCTAATGCGAACACAAATTTCTTCCAGGGACCTGCCACTTCCATCACAATCACAGAAAACAGAGCACGTGCACTAACCCAACAATTACTGTACGTGGCAGCAATTTATAGGCTAAGCCACATATACACTTTTAGTCCATATCTGAGGAGGCAGAATGGCCCACTCTGGTTAAGACATGTCAGACTGGGTCCCACATTTGCTTACACCATGGATTTTTCTCCTTTAATTGTCTCTTATTTTTCTATTTCTTTTTAAAATGGCAAAAATTAGCAACAAAATGTTATTAAATAATACGAAAACATTAATAATTATAAAATAATTATGTCGGCAATGATAGAATTATGAAGATTTTGTCAAGAACTTTTAAATTATGATACTCAATTAATGCTTTAGCAACAAAAAAAAAATATATATATAAATTGTTCTAAGTTCTAATTACAAGTGACTTTTAAAATTTTAATTTTGTGAATAAAATTTTATATCGCTAAATAGTATATAACATTAGTGAAAACATACGTATAGTAAAATATCGATAAATTAATAGTTTTGCTTGAATAATAATGTATCGGTCCCGATACAGTCAAAACATATTAAACTATTAATTCGATAATTTAATATTTCGCTAAATTAATAAAATTTTGTTACCTTCGATTGTATTAATTTAAAGATTTTTAACTGTATATTGCCAAAAGAATCATCGTCCTCTGATATGCCTATTGGTCCAGCCCAATAGACCCATATTTACTAGGTCACAGGCCCAGTTTAGAAGCTATTTCTACGAGGCCTAATCACATTCAAATTAGGTTTGAGTCCGATAAATTGATCTTGACCCAATAAATGAAGTATAAATAGAACTTAAATTCATTTAATTAAGGTACATTTTTATTATTCAACCAATTCATCTACTCGTATTCTCTATACTATTATCGACTATCCGTAAGTCTGACTTGAGCGTTGAAGGGGTTTCCGCCGGATCAACACACGGCTTAGATTACGTGTTTTCTGTTCGCATATGATTCTTAAGTTAATTAGAGTGTTTCAGGACCATCTAGCTCGTGAGCACGTGAACCACCTTGCTCTCCCAGTCCCAGCTCTTTCTAATCCAATATCCCAAGTGATCTAATAATAGCATCATCACCTCTAAAGCGAGTCGTAGAGAGAATATAAATTAAGAGTATATAAATAAAAACGAGTATTTACATCAGATTAAATTATCTTCTCATTGAAAAAATGGCTTCAACTAATTTTATACGTAGATCAAAATGCAAATAGGTGTTCCTCAAAATGCACAATGAAATTTTAGTTTAATCACATATAATTTAAATGAAGATACAGTATTTAAGGATACGAGTTGTTCACCGAAATTTGATCGAGAGAGAAGGGTGTCCAAAATTCCAAACTCAAGTTAGTTATCATTGGTATATTACATTCTCTATTTCCTTTTAAGTGTCGTTTTGGCCTCTCTCTTTTTCCATATTACGTGTATTTTCAAATTTCAAGGCATAATTATAATTAGTGAAAAAAAACTCATTTAACAATGTTGTAAAGGGCAATATGGGTATTTACGTAAAAAATATGGTTGGGCCTGAATTTAAGTACTTGTACAAAATAATATATGACACTAAAGAATCGTATTGATGATTAGTTACACCTATATTAATTAATTAATTGTATATTTTAATTAATTAATTGGTTGGTTGTAAGGTATGGATATAGATATATTATTTTACCTAAACCACGTTACATTGGTATGAAATAAATTCATTTTTCCAACGAATTTGCAGTTATAAATATAATATATAATGTTATATGGTTGTGAATTTCTACGTTAGCATGTTACCATGGAGTGGAGCTCTGATTTTGTGGTGGGCCCATCTGCATTTTCTGAGCCATATACAAGAATAATTTATATATTATTTAAAATACTATGGCTATGTTTTGTGAGCTTTTGGGTTTCTGTTTCCATTTTATTCTGGAGAAAGGTGTTTTGGGAGAATAATTTAGAAATAAAATAAAGTTTGTTTGTGTTTTGTGAGGAGATAATTTGTTCTGTAGCAAGTCAAATCATGTCTGAAAGTTGTTGGGAAAATGTATTTTGGAAGAAGATTTTAAAAGATAAAGTGATTTGATTTTGTATTTTAGTGAAGACAAGTTTCACTGTAGCGGTCAAATCATGTTTGTTAGAGAGAGAAATATTTGAATTTGTTTTGGGGAAAGTTTTTGAAAATAGTATAGAAAAATAATTTTCATTTTAAAGAAAGTGTGAAAAGAATTTGAAAACGCAACCAAACATAGCCTATCTTTCTCTTGCACCAGTGAATTAATCAAAAAAATTCTTTTTGAAAAATGAAATAAATCATAGACAAACTCAAGGGTAGATTAGGAGAAACCCCTGAATTATGATAAAAAACTTATTCACATATGTAGTATCGGTAATTGCAAATACTTTCTCAACTATTGTTTCGTGTAATGGTTACACCCTTATGAAGCAATGACTACTAGAATTTTAAAAATTTCATGGAATGTTCAATGGGAATTTTTAGATCTTACCCCAAGTGGGATAAATGTCATATACCCACAAAGAGTAAACCTAACATTTTGTGTTACTTCAGGGGTACTCGTAGTTTGTTCGTTTAATATAAAGGTAATTTAGACCATTCAATCATTTTGTTAGGATTTATAATAATCTTTTAGTTTTAGGGAAGTATTTGTAATTACCAATATCATAGGGGTTTCATAAGTTATTGAATCATGTAATGGTTAGAAACCAAATAAAATAAAGGGAAATTACTAACGCCCCCTAAGGTAAGGTCAAATTACGAAAAAATCACTATTGTTTGGGTAATTACAACCATCCCCTAGAACTATTTATTGTCTTACAAGTTACACGTTCACTCTTATAGTGTCAAATTTACCAATCGAAGAAGGGGTTTTTTCGTAAGAAAATACATAGTTGAAGGAGTGAATTATAATTATCCAAATATGTAGGAGTATTTCGTAATTTGACCGTACCTCAAGGATTTGGCCATAATTTGTCCTAAAAATAAAAAAATAAAAAAATAAAAAAAGAGTAGGTAAGGCGTGGCTTTGCGCAGCCGAAAACCCGGCTTCTTTATCGGCTTTTTTCTACCCCTTTTTCTATTTTTTAATCACCGTACATATCCTCAATAAAGCTTACTATATACACGTCACCCCCATAATTGAATAAAATTGGTCAAATTAAATTTAAAATAATTTTTATATTCCATCTTTTTATTATTCGTGACGTCATAAATTGGTGAATCAGCGCACGTGTAAGTTCGAAAATCATTTTTTGAATTATCCTTCAATTATTTTTTTATTAAATTAATATAAAATTGATTAACATTGAATTGTCTAATTTATCCCTTCTATATTTTAATTAAATAATTAATTTAAATTCATTGTGACCGAGTTTTATTTGATAAATAATCGAAAAAAATGCATTCATTAGGGATAGAACTTAGGACATCTTAATACATTTATCACTCCTAACCATCCAAGCACATTAACTTATTATAATATATTTAACCATAATTGTATAAATACTGTTAATTAAAATATTAATTGCAACATTCATTATTATTAAATGATATTAAATAAATTATTAACAAATTTAATATAATAAACTTTAAAAAATATAAAGAATTGCAGTTCAATATGCCGAACATCTATCATTAATTATATAATATTAGAATTATTAATAAACTCCACCATTTAAAAATGTAAAGAATGCTCAATTAAATATAAAAAATGCATAACTTAATTCACACTCACTTATGTTATTAAATCGATAGTGTGACAAATCCAAATAAAAAATAAAATAATATGTTTATTTAGAAGAAGACAAATTTATAACTCATTCCAATTAGTAGTTTTCTCACTTTAAAATAAAATTATATACTACAAATACTATATTGTGAATTTTCTTTTAATATTTAATTTAATCAAATAGTAAGATTTGAATCGATTAAGTTCAAATCCTTTCAATTAGTAAACATTATTCAAATATTTGAATCGGTTGCTTAACTATTGACATAACGTGTTACATAATTGATTTAACTATTTATAAGTAATGTCTAATATCTTTTTAATTTAATTTTGTCATAAAAAATAATAAACTTAATTCCTAACACATGTAAGAACCTAATCGTAAATCGTGATATTTTATCAAAGCGTAATATTTGAACCAATTAAGCTCAAGTCATTTTAATTTGTAAACAATATTATTCAAATATTTGAATCGATTAATTAGCGCGCTCAACTATTGACAAGAACGTCTTAATCAAATTAACTATTATTAATTAAAGTGTAATACATTTTTAATTCAATTTTATCATAAAAAAATAATTCCTAAATTACGTAAGAATCAAATCATAAGATTAATTAAAGCGTATGATTTGAATCAATTAAGCGCAAATCCTTTTAATTTGTAAATATTATTCAAAAATTTGAATCGGTTAAGTTCAACCACTGACAAGAACGTATTAATTGAGTTAATTATTTATAATTAAAGTCTACTATCATTTTAATTCAATTTTAACAAAAAAATAATAATTTAATTCGTAAAATCGTAAGAATCAAATCGTAAATCATAAGATTTAATCTAACCATGAACCGATTAAATCTTACGATTTTTACGAATTAATTAATTTTTATTATTTTTTATGATAAAATTCAATAAAAAAAGATACTAAACTTTAACTATACATAGTTTGATTAATACGCTATTGTAAATTATTGAGTTTAACCGATTCGAATATTTGAATATTGTCTACGAATTGGAATGAGTTGAGCTTAATCGATCCAATCTTTGAATATTGTTTTTGAATGGAAAACACATGAGTTTATTTGATTCAAATATTACGATTTAATTAAATCTTACAATTTACGATTCAATTCAAACTTCAAATTCTTTCGAAATTCATTTTTAAATTACACGAGTTGATCAGCGTTTCCTTAGATTTTTAAAATATATTATATAAAGATTTGTTAGTATGGGATATTATTAATATATAATAATAATTATATGAGAATTAATAATTTATTTAACATTATTTATATAAGTTTTATAACCATTATAAATTGTAGCTTTGTGATATATATTTGTATTGTTAGTTTATTGTCAATTATGTGTTGTCTCTCAATGGTAAGTATTCTTGTATGTTTTCAGATGACCACAAGTTCGAATTTTGGTTGATGCAATTTTGGATGGGTTGTTTAATGATTTTTATGAATAATGATATAATTGACTTTATAAATTTTAATTCAACAATAAATATAGATTTAAAATTGCATTAAAATAAAGAGGGTAAAATTGACATTTCATTAATAATTTATAATTGCGATTTTTAAAAAATAATTATTGTACAAAGGGTATTTGCGATAATACATAAATGAGGAAAAAATAGGTATTTTTGAAGGGGGTATCTCATATAAGTTTAGAACACACGATCCCATGGTAGAAACACCTTTTTTTTTAGTACAAAGTCGCACAAACAAATTAGTGATTAGAGATCGACTTTTATTGAGGCCACGTTCGATTATTGAGTAAACAATAGGTAAAATGTTCGGTTGACGATATTCATATTTATCTCAAATCCGATATAGAGGATAAAACCAACAATTTACTATTATTATTTTATTAAAGTTCGATCTCGAGAGTCGGCTCGTTGGTTTTTTTTTTTTTTTTTTTTTTTAATATTATACAATAAAATAATAATAAATAATCATTATTACAAAAATAGAATTATTTTATTAATGAGTTAATTATTTTTAAAGCTCGAGCCGAGCTCGAGCTCACCGAAGCACATGCGAGTTCAAGCTCAAGTCAGAAAATGTCAAGCTCGAGCTAAAGTACAAATAGACGAACTCGAACTCGAGCCTTCCAGAACAGGCAAGGTCGACTCGTTGACCACCCCTACGAATTACGATAAAGTATATCTACACAATTATAAGATTATATGACAACCATTAAAAATTTAAAATGCAATTGAAGTAGTATAATTGAAAACTCCTATGCATAAAGTGCTTGACGGCCAAGATTCGATTCCTTTGGGAAAGTAGTATATGATACATCAATCAAGCTCGTTTATTAAATCCATCAATGAATCGTTCACACGTGGTCAACTCAACAGCGTAGATTGTAGAATTTGGGAAATTCCTCATATTAGTTTGGCTTAATTCCACTTTGCACCCTTGAAATTTAGTCTTCCGGCACTTTGCACCCTTGAAATTTATTTATAGCATTTTGCACCCTCGAAACACAATAATAAATCTCACAATGCATTCTGAATGAATTTTTAAATGTAATGAAGGTAATTTAATATTTTTAGTTGTATTTTTTAGGATGTCAAATGTCAAATCAATTTTTTTTTTATTCATCAATCATTTCTAAATTACTAAGTGCAAAAATAAAAACACATTTCACCAACATTTTAAATTACTGTTTTTCACAAAAAAACAAAAAAGAACAAAAAATATCCTTCAGCTATTTAGGTATCATATTATTTGAAAATTATATTTTCTTAGAAAGATTTCTACCAACAATTTTCACTAATTACAATGAACAAATACAACAATCGAATAATTTAGTGAATTTTGTTCAAAAAAAACTTATTTGCTTTTCAGCAGCTAATTTTATGAACTTTTAAGATTTTTTTGAAAAAAATTACCATACACTAAATAAGAACTTATAAAATTCTAAACATTTGATAATTTTTTTTAACAACTTATAAGTTTAGCCAAACACCTTCTTAATATCTCAATTTTAGCTTCAAGCTTTTATAGTTGTTCAAAGCCCCTCCATTCTAATTTTAGTTGATATTTTGGATGTAATTCTAATTTGTGTTATCTATGTGGATAACTATCGCTAAAATTTGTTGGATAAAATTTCTATAATTAGTATTAAATAAAAAAATATTAAAAATAGTAGACCACAATATTGGTAAGACGGGCCTTCGACGAGCCGTGGGTGGGCCCGGATGGCCCGTTTCAACACCACTAACCCCACGCATTAAATTAAATCCAAACAAAATTCCACTGTATTTAATTTTATTTAATTTTTATAGCTAGTGTACTTGAATAAAAGCGTTCCACTTAATTTAAGAAATTTTTTTCATACATGTTATAATTTTATCTTTGCAGAAAAATAAAGAAAGAAAAGAATAGCATTTGTGAAGTAAAATAAATAAATAAAGAAGAATTATTAGATAATCATTTAATTAGGACCATATATATATATAATATAATAATAATAAAACATGCATATAAAATTAAATGTTGCAAGAACATGGATTCAAAGAAAGATACTTGTCAATTGTCATCTCTCCAATCTTAGGGTTTGATCTACATGGAACCTGGACCACGTACCCCAACTGCCTATCAACATTCTTTTTATTAAAACCATATTTTTATTTATTTCTCTAATCGAATTAATTAATTCGGATATACTGCCTCAACTTGTATATATCATATATAATAATAATACTATAGAAATATTGCACATTTTCAATCATTATCTAATTTTATTGCAAAATTAAATTTGTAATAAGAGTGTCACACACACACAGAAATTGGACCAAACATGGTCTTAATCGCTGGTCATTGTCCAAATTAAATTAGGGTAGTATGGATAGGTCAATGGATGGTCAATGCTCAAGAGTTTGTTGATGCATTAATGGTCCATGCCTATTTTCCCAATTTCCATATTTTATTTATTATTTAATTAAAATAAATAATATATATTTCCATATTACGCATATATATAAAAAAAAAAGGTAATAACAGTGTTTGTGAAGTTACTTATTTAACCTCAACGGTCAACGTTGTGAAAGCAGAGTCAGATTCCTAGAGAGAGAAAGCAGCAGCATATAATAATAATAATATTCTTGAAGAGAGAGAAAGAAGAGAGATGGGCACATTACATAGATACATACATACAAACAATGCACACAACCATTTCTTCATTACATGTAGAGAGAGAGTGAGAGAGAGAGAGAGGAGAGAGAAAGCAAATAAAAAACGAGAAGAAAAGGTGAGGACTTTTGAGTAGAAAGAGAAAATAGAGCCTGCAAAAGGTGGGGCTTTGAGAAGAACAACAACAAATTAAGAAGACGAAGAAGAACAAAAGCAATATATACATACATACATATATATATATAGAGAGAGAGAGAGTAGAGAGAGAAAGCGTGTCTGGACGGTGTAGTACGTGGAAAAGAGGAGCAAAGCGTTTGGTCTGCGCTATCTTCAAACAATCCCCCTTTTTTTCTTTTTTCAAACCTCCGGGCCCTTACTAAATTACAACTTTCTCTCTCTACCCCCTTTCTTTTCGCCGGATAATATTCTCTCCGGCGCTGGGATTAATCCCCAATTTAGAACTCATCTAATTCCTACCACTGGAACAACCAACCCTAATTTACAGTTCCAATAAGAAATCGTCTGTTTTAACCAGCTCAGGTGCTTGATTTTGATCGTCAATGGGGCGATTCTCCGCCTGATTATTCGCCGGACGTATGGGACTCCGGTGAGAAATTAGCTTGAAAAATTAGTTATTAGAAGGCAGCACGGTGTGTAAATAGAAGAAATGAAGACGCCGACCGCCGGCGCCGGAGCTCAGCAGTCTAACGCCGCGGCCAACGCCGCTGAAGGTCCGTCTCTTTTACCCCACCACCGCTGGCCTACAGATTTATATATGCTAACACACATCTTCACAATATATACACAGAACAAAATAAATAATTTGTCTGTATTAGAACTGCACCATTGTAAACATCGTCGAATCCCAATTTTTAGGGATTTATTTTGGTTCTCTAATCCCAATAAAATTGATTTATCCCACCTAATGTGTGTGTATATATAAATCCGAATGGCAGTTGAGAAGAAGAGTATAAACGGCGAGCTATGGCAAGCGTGCGCCGGTCCTCTGGTAAACCTACCGGCGGCTGGGACCCACGTCGTCTATTTCCCTCAGGGCCACAGCGAACAGGTTTTGTTTTTATCTCTCTTCTTCTTCCAATCTTCATTTACTGGTTAGTGAAAGTTGCTAACGTGCGCGGCTACCGTGCGCGGCGCTTACTCTATCAAACCCTACCCACCAGGAGGGGTGTGTCCAGTAGTGGCTGACTTGCAGCATAATTTGATCACATGCAAGGATTCCATGATTGTCATCATTATTAATAATTTTATTTACCATTATTAAATGCTTATGACTTATTATTATTTCATATATATATATATATGGTTGATAATGTGAGCTGTTGTATATCATTGAGAATCATCACATTGGACTGTATATTACGAGATATGAGATTTAAAACTTTGGTTAGTTTTAAATTTTATAAAGTCAGTAAAAAATTAAAAAAAAAATTGAGAAAATACTTAGTGGTCCATGCTAACGTGCGCAGTTGTTGATTGGGTTGGTGGATGGGGATTTTTCCTTTTGCTCTTTTCCCTTTTTCTGGTATTTCTACTTGACCTTATACCATCAAAAAAAAAGAAAAATAATATATATATATATATATATATATATATAACTCATTCAACACTTCTTTGTCGAATGCAAATTAATTCACGAAAAATGGGATGTCGGCAGTATTAATTGTACATCTTTATGTTGGAGTAATTGCAATATATCCGGAAATTGAAGTTTTAACTGTAGTTGAATTAAGGTGGTTCTATATTTAATTATGAGCACGTGTAATGATGAAAAAAGCGTCGCGTCTTTTCTCAGTCTTGTTTTAGATCGTACGAGATTTTGGCCGTGTAATAAGAAAAACGAGTCTTTATTCAGTGTATCCTAGTGCATTCAAATTTTGTTGTTTGATATAACTTGTGTCGATTCTTTTCTCTTTTTGTGCTAATACTCGATTTGCAGGTGGCGGCATCCATGAAAAAGGATGTAGATGCTCAAATACCAAATTATCCAAATCTTCCATCGAAACTACTGTGCCTCCTTCACAATGTCACTTTGCATGTAATTGCTCTGTTCAAACCAACAGCTTCCGTTTTACTACATGTTAAGAATGTGAATATATTCATTGTAATAATATTTTTTGATATCTATTAGGCTGATCCAGAAACCGACGAAGTATATGCTCAGATGACGCTCCAACCAGTTCCTTCGGTGAGTTAGACCATATTGCAAGATAAATTGCACGAAAGTATTTGCTTCATTTTTTATTTCTTTACAATAAATAAATGATCCCGTATCATCAATTTGCAGTTTGACAAGGATGCTTTATTGAGGTCGGATTTATCGATGAAAGTAAATAAACCACAAATAGAGTTTTCTGTAAAACATTGACTGCAAGTGACACTAGCACTCACGGGGGATTTCTGGTGCTCGTCGTGCTGCAGAGAAGATTTTCCCTTCTCTGGTTA
>NW_012194522.1:143777-190581 GCF_000504015.1 Erythranthe guttata
ATATATATATATATATATATATATATATATATATATATATATATATATATATATATATATATATATATATATATATATATATATTGGTGGTATATATAAACATACGCACATCCATGTATGGGTGCATATATATATGACCACCGACGCCCCTCTTGCTCACCACTGGGGGGAGCCTGTGTGTCAGGGGGAAGAGGGTGTGTGCGGGTGACTCTCTCTTATTTATTAGGTAGTGCCGTAGAGATGATGGAATTTTTTTTTTCCCCCCTCGCGAGGGATATATGTGCGTGTCTATAAATCACTATATATACATATGTATCTCGTAATTAATGGATATAGTTAAATGTTGTCAGAAGTATTTAATAATAATTCTTGCAAAACAGGGATGAAAAGCAGCAGCTTCTGTTGGGTATAAGACGGGCAAATAGACAACCGACGAATTTATCATCTTCTGTTTTGTCGAGCGATAGCATGCATATTGGAGTTCTAGCTGCAGCTGCCCATGCGGCTGCAAATAATAGCCCATTTACCGTGTTTTACAATCCTAGGTTATTGTCTCATCTTTAATCTATTATCTCTTAAATAAACCTGTTATCTGTTCGCTTCCACTTTGCTTCTGTGTTCTCTTATATAAGTTTCGATTTTTTTTGCGCAGGGCTAGTCCATCGGAATTTGTCATCCCTTTGGCCAAGTATTATAAAGCAGTTTGCAGTAACCAAATATCTCTCGGCATGCGTTTCCGCATGATGTTTGAAACCGAAGAATCAGGGACAAGAAGGTAAAGTTTTCAGACACAGTCTATACTATATATTTGTTTTTGAGATACCTACCTTGATGTTCTTGCACTAAAGTACCATGCATTGCAGATATATGGGTACAATAACTGGAATCAGTGACCTAGACTCAGTCAGATGGAAGAACTCTCAGTGGCGCAACTTACAGGTAACTTCAAGAAACACGCTCGTTTTTTTTTTTTTTTAAATGAAAAATACCCTCCATTATATTATAGGAGAAAATATATAAATTGGATCCTCATTTCACATCATGTAAACAGGTTGGCTGGGATGAGTCAACTGCAGGCGAAAGGCGTAACCGTGTCTCGATTTGGGAGATAGAACCTGTAACCGCTCCGTTTTTCATCTGCCCCACCCCTCCTTTCTTCCGTTCTAAACGCCCAAGGCAACCTGGAATGCCAGGTATATATAATAATAAATATACATAGGACCATAGATTATACTACAACATAAGATAAGACTAGTGCATGGTAATAAGATAGGTGTTTCCTCTTTTTGCAGATGATGAGTCTTCTGATTTGGACAACTTATTCAGGAGAACAACGCCGTGGATTGGAGATGATTTCGGTGTAAAAGATCCGCAAGCAGCTTTGCCAGGCCTCAGCTTAGTACAGTGGATGAACATGCAGCAAAACCCTTCTCTAGCTAACTCAATGCAACAGCAGCAACAACCGAGCTATATGAATATGAGTTCATCATTGCCCGGTTCTGTTCTTCAAAACTTTGGCGGTGCGGGTCAAATGGGATTATTGCCCGCAACCCAAATTCCTCAACAGTTCAACGCCCAGAGACCGACCCTACCCGGACAAAATCTTGACCCGTTAAGCTCGATTGTACAGCCGCAGCCACAGCCACAGCCACATCAGCAGCTGACAGATGGTACTCAGCCAAGACAGAATTCGATCAGTCAAATGTTACCTACAACAAGCCAAGTTCAGTCCCAGATGATGTTGCCTTCACAGAATCATGTTCAAACTCAGACCGGAGTGCCACATCAGCAACAATCCCTTCTTAACCATCAATTCCAAAGAAATCTCTCACAAAGTCTGCCACATCAGCAGCAGATTATGAGCAACTCCCAACAGCAAAATCCAATGCATTCCCAGCCGTTGGACCACGTTAACCAACAGTTACTGCACGCATCGGATAATAACCAAATGCAGATTCAATTTCTTCAGAAGCTTCATCAACAACAACAACAACAACAGCAACAACAACAGCAATCACTCTTAGCACAGCCTTCACAAGTGATGCAATTCCAAGATCACCACCAAAAGCAGCAGCTTTTAGACGTGGGACCGAATAATTTCTCCAGTAGGTCTGTATCAACAACAAGCCAAACATTGGATTCATCTCAAGCAGCAACATCGTCAAGTATGGTCCCACAAT
This sequence comes from Erythranthe guttata, assembly GCF_000504015.1. Next base: position 145,958 of record NW_012194522.1, read on the forward strand.
CCCGTGTTATTAGCCTTCAGCAGATGGTGATGAGTCAGAGCAACAATAGCCAACAAACCAATCTTCGGTTCGCCCCGCCACCTCAGCAGCAGCAGCAGCAGCCGAAATTTCAGTCAGAATTGCCTGGACATTTTACAGCTGGTGGTGGGGTCCACTCTGCCGTCACCGATGATGTTCCGTCTTGTTCGACCTCACCATCCACAAACAACTGTTCGAACGCTGTCCAGACAGTGATGATGAACAGCAGAAATCACCGTAGTGAGATTACTCATCGCTCTTCTGCCCCTTTGTTAGTAAATCCAAGTGGCTTAGAAACTATTATGCCTTGTAGTGGTAATAACATAGTTAAAGAGTTATTACAGCAAAAAGCTGATGTTAAGCCCTCGTTGAACATATCCAAGAACCAGAACCAAGGGTTTTTTCCATCACCAACGTACATGAACAATAATACAACCGGGCCCCACATGGATTATCTGGACAGCTCATCTTCTGCGACATCGGTTCTTTCTCAGAACGATGTCCAAATACCTCCAAGCAACAACAATAATTCAATGTCTTTCAATTCTCAGTCGATTTTGTTCAGAGATGCAAGCAATGATGGGGAAGTACAATGTGGCGATGCGAGGAGCAACATGCCCTTCGGAGCCAACATCATGGACAGCAACAATCAGTTGGGGATTCCAATGATCCCCGAAACATTGATCACGAAAAACATGGTGGGGCCCGCTGGAGGGCCCGGTTTGCTTTCCAGCTACGAAAGCCCCAAGGAAGCTCAACCGGAGCTCTCGTCTTCAATGGTTTCGCAGTCGTTTGGAGTTCCGGATATGGCCTTCAATTCCATCGATACTTCCACGATGAATGACGGCAGCTTCATGAATAGGGGTGCATGGGTCCCACCGCAGATACCTAGATTGCGAACGTACACAAAGGTTGTTTTTTTTTTCTTTCTAATGTATGTAAGTTCTAGTCATCTATAACTTATACTAAAGGTAATCATAGGCTAACTTGGTGAGTGGATTAATTCTTGAAGGTCTACAAAAGGGGAGCTGTTGGAAGGTCGATCGACATTGCTCGTTACTCAGGTTATGATGAACTTAAACAAGACTTGGCTCGGAGATTCGGTATAGAGGGACAGCTCGAGGACAGACAGAGAATAGGATGGAAGCTCGTCTATGTGGATCATGAGAATGACGTCTTGCTAGTTGGCGATGATCCGTGGGAGTATGTGTTTTCACACCTTCACTATGTGTCTTTTTTTTAATTGTCTTCCAGAAATTAGAGCCATTCTAATTCAACACTAACAATTTCCACATGTTTTACAGGGAATTCGTGAACTGTGTGCGTTGCATAAAGATTCTATCTCCACAAGAGGTCCAGCAAATGAGCTTGGATGGAGATTTTGGAAACAACGTGCTTCAGAACCAGGATTGCAGTAGCTCCGATAATGGTGTGAATTAGTTGAAAAAAACTCACCGAAAGCTTACATTGCCAGTTACCACTCACTAAAAACGTGGCATCCCTCGACTCTTAATGGCTTACGTTGGCATTATGACCTCAATGCCCAAGAACAAGTCGAAAGTGCTGGTGGTTTTTTCTCAGGCATAGGAGCTGTGTATTATTAGGAAAAGGGAAGAAGGCGATACCGCAATAGAGTCTAGAAATAGATCAGATCTTACGGGATGGGATGTATTTGCTTGTTGAGATGATCTTTCGGATCATTCCTAACTGGCATTGTTTTCCCTACATTTCTCCATCGTTATAAAGCTTGTAGTCTGTATTATTGATATATAGGTTCCAAATTGTATATGCATTTAGATGTTACGGTTCATCTTTTAATATAAATTTTTAGTATTTAATTTAATTTTTTTATATGGATTGAGTAATTTAGTGAACATTGGAAGAAGAGCAGTAATTTTGTAATTAAACCACTAAAAAAAAAGTCAAACTCGAAAGTCAAAGTTCGATTCAACTAGGGAAAATAAGGAGAATGATAACACAGTGAAGGCCAATACAGGGAGAAGCAAAGAGTAAGACTAATAAATCCAGTAGTGAAAATATGACACTCCCTTTTGATTTAAGTGACCATTGGTTCAGGAGCGGCAGCTGACAAAATATCGAGCAGCGAATCATGTGCTTCCATCTCTTCATGCCATAAAGGTAGGGTATCTCCCGGGTAAAATTTCCTACTCGCACCATCTTTGTTGATCTGCAACAATCATTTTCTAAAATCGTCACATTTCTGCAAATACAATGAAATAGGGACTCTACTAAAGTACGAGCACCCTAATATATAAATAATCGAGCTTAAAATTTTAATTCTCCAGCTTAAGAAGGAAGCTTATTCATCACAAGAAAGGAACTCACAGTCACAGTTCGAACAACACCGCCACTGGCACCATCTCGAGCAATGGCAAGAGAGACTGCTTTCACAACTAATTTCTGCAGAATAAGGTCCAAATAAAATTCAAAATTAAGCAATATTTTCGATACAGATAGAGCTATACAAACCAGTATGCAAATCACTTGTGAATTTCCATTATCACTTTTTTAACATATATTGGTGATTTGAGACACAATACACACCTCAGCTTCTTCTTGGGTCATCCCTTCCTTCCATACTTGGTCGAAGAAACCATATAAATATGACGAGCCAGACCCTGAGATACAAGAAATAAATGTCATCCAATGTCCAAATCCGTCAGACTTGCCACATAATTGGCAGCCGCAAACAATGATTCAATAATTGATAATTCGGCAGTTGAAAGGGAAAAGTTGCATCTTATAAACGTTGAACCGTAGAACGAGGAATGCTGATTAAAAGGGATCTTGAAGAAAGTCTAGATAGGAACACAACAAACTCTTGGTTCAAGAATAATTAATCCAGATATTACATAAATAGGTTTCACACCTTCATTAATCATAAAAACTCCTTCGTAAATGGATTAGCTCCTTAGTAAAAAAACAATTCAACGACCTACTCAGCTTTGGTATAAGGTTCAGAGTGATAACTACTCTAGTTTCTTACTATCCTAATTTTCTAATCATACTGTGTATAATACTAGCAAATGATTAGCATTTATGTTACAACATTGCAGAATCAGATTCTTCACGGACTTAACCTAGCTTAAATTAGACTGTTACCAATTCAACAAGGAAAGCAAACATCCAGGAATCCCTGAGATATCTGAAAAGTCATATTAGGTACATAAAAGTAACAAACGAGAAAAGCATACCTCCAATAGTGAAAGGCAGCTCCAAGACAGTTCCTCCAAGAGGTATGCCATAAATTTTACCTCCCTCATACTGATCCCATCCACCAACAATCATGCCAGTTTGCAACATGTTCTGCCAAATAAATATATTAACATGACTATAAAGCAAAACATAAAATATAAAGCTATCTCTCAAAAACTGTTACAACACTATTCCACTTTCATCTTCCTTCTGCTCTTGTAGTACTATATTACCTGACGTATTTCACATTTATATGATTAAGAACAGCTCCTTAGTATCACTTTCATCAAATATAATATCAATTACTTCCTTCTGCTCTAATAGTACTAGATTAACCAACATATTTCAGATATATTTCTATTCCAATTGGAAGAATGTTACTGAATTTTGAATGGACTAAAACCGAAGGAATAATGGGTTCGTTAAGAAACTTTAACTGATCTTTCTTAGTGTTCTTCTGATACTTCAGTAACCAACATAATTCAAATTCATTTATATTCTCATACTAAGATTTTATCTAATTCTCAGTGATCTAACCAAATGTTTATTTTGGCATGGCATATTTGCATGTGAACAAATAATTGAGCAAGACAAACTGAACGAAATCTGAAGTATTAGTTTTTATAATATGCTTATCAAAAGTAAGCATAATTCTTCAAGAAACATTTTATTGGATATTGTCTTTAAAGTGACAAATAAGAGACGTGCACGTATATTTTCAAAAACTTTTCTAAAGAGTATGATGAAAGGTTTACATTTATATTCTTACCAATAAAATACGTAATAATTGATAAATAAAAACTTATGTAAACTATAGATCGCAACAACTTCTGGCTTCCGCGACATGTGTCTTTAAGACCAATAATTTTGTGACTTGAAGATAAGAGAATAGTAACAAACCTTGTTGTTGTAAGCTACTAATCTAACAAGATTTGCAGCAACTTTTACAGTCGAAGGCTGCCCAAGCTGAATCCTGAATCACCGAGCAAATTAGAAGAGTTACATTCTATTAGCATTTAGCACTTTTGAGAATCCCTAACTCAACGAGAGGTGCAATCCATTTATTGAACCCAATCTACCAATAAATCAGCTTCTGGTATATTACTAGAAGGGACATAATATATTAGCCATAAAATTAGCACATCTATTTCAATCAGATAATTTAAAAACTATAGTAACTTCTCTTAAATTTGCATCTTTTTATATCTTTACACTCTAAATAAACAAAATTAGGTGTTGGGGATCAAACAGCATATATCAGATCTGAGTATATAAAGAGCAGCAGAGTCAAACTGGGATCTATTAGCTCCATACAGCTCTAAAGTGCTTGATTTTAGTCAGTTCTAGAGTAATATACATTGCAATGTTCTGGAAATAATAAAGCAATAAATTCCTTTTCTAGCACAAGAATGAAGAATTATACACTCAACTTTAGCCTTATAAGCAGACATTAAGTAACAAAAGTGCTCAACAAAATAATGAAGTCATGTTGTATCAAAGAAACAATCTAACGAATTGCTCATATACATTCTCCAATGCCCTTGATACATAAACTGCTCACCAACCTTTTCTTCTTATCTTAATTCTTAACTCAGCCTGGAATAAGTATAAATCTCACCCAGCATTTTCATTAGGTGGTCTTTCCAGGATTTAATTAAGTGGTTTTTCCTCTATATACCAAAAGACACAAGAAAACATGTAGGATTTGTACAGATTTATCACATTGCACAACAGCATATAGACAATAAAGCAAGTTAATGGAGACTTACGTGTGTTGATGGAGATAGTAGCGAACATAATCTGAAACAATCTGGGAATCTGCTGCCTGGTCCAAAAAACAAGCCAGGACTTGTAATTCAACTTATCATGCATGAAATTTATCATACTATGTAGTGTGTACTATAAACCCAAACCAGGAAATTTGATGTGGGGAATTGGGACGGTTATTCACCAACAACACACAAATTGATAAAAGAAAATGTCCAACCCATTAAAAAGGCACTAAAAATGCTTCGATGCCAATAATAGAAAACAAGTTCAGCGCCAAAGGGACAAATCCAAGGGAAGTAGGAGCGAGAGCATGCAGAATAGAAGCTATGGCAGGACCAAGGGACAGTCGATTACAACATTAAGCTATGCACAAAAGCTGCAAATAAAGCAACTCTGATTAAAGTATGACCCCGTCCCTGGAAAATTTTCTGAATGAAACTAAGTGAGTAGGTGTTACTTCTAGCAAGCAAAAATCTTACCTAAAGTTCCCTTCCCCGTGTACTCTTAAGCACATGAACATTTTACATCAAACTTGAGAGAAAAACATAAAGATTAAATCAATCATAATTAAACACGGACCACCATCAACGATATTTCAAAATTTTCTAACTAAAAATATCTGTCCAGCTTTTTTCCCTCAATATTATTTTCTAATTCAAAAAGTAGACACTCAATTCAGTAAATCAACAAGAGAAATATATCAAATTCTAAACAGTCTGCAAAATAAGAAACTAAAACCCTAACAAGGGGAAAAGCATCCCAATGAACATGAGGGGCGAAACCCTATCACCGCCAGAAACGAAACATTGAAAGGAAAAAAAGTTCTTACCGAGCCAGAGCGGCAGATGTACACATTATCAGTCAACTGAGTGATCTTATCAGAAGCCCTATTCGCCACATACATTCCTACAATATATACTTGCTTCAAAATCTCGATACAGAAAGGAAAAACGGAAGTTTAACGGAAATAAATTAGCTAAATAATTTCCGGCCAAAACTAAAAATACCGGTGCTGGTGCGAGAATCGGCCCCCAGAACAACGCCGCCGTTGTAGGTGACGCCGATGATGGTGGTCCCCATTGAGTGCGGAGCGTTAAGATCGCTAGAAATCGAGTCCATGATGCTTAGCGTAGAGATTGATCGATTGAGCTTGAACAAAAATGCAGAGAATTCAATCCCCAATAAACTAGGGCCAAAAAACGAACCAGAAAATAATAAAAAGGAAGTTTCGTGCAGCTAAAGCTTAAAAGAAGCACTGGTTATGTATGCAAGAGTTGGGGAAACAAATTGGCCCCTGAATTTTGAATAATTGTTTATTGGACCCCATTAAAAGTTCAACACTGAAAAATGGTCCTTTCAAGTTTCGAGTAACCCTTTTATCTTTTTTTTTTCTTTTTTTTTTTTTTTTTTTTATGTACGTCTAAAAATATTGTGAAAATTGTATTTTGGAAGACAAATTATATTTGAAAAAATATGAATTATATTCGAATCGAGTTAAAATTTACTTATTAAATCCGGTCAAAAAAATTAATTTACTAATTAGTTTGAAAAATTAAGTAATTTTTTTAAAGTTTTTAATGTAGTAGTCAAATTATATTTGAAAAATATATAAACTTTCGAACACTTAAGAAAAGTCGCCCACTCAAATAGGATTTGTTCGACCCTATGTTACGTGGTAATTTGAGCAAGAAAACATAGTTTGAGAATTAAGAAGAAATCGAGAGATATGAATTAAGATAATTAGAATTAGGAGAAGAATTAGAGAAGATAGAATAAGAATCGAGGAGATAAAAGACAAGAGAATATTGATTTCAATAATTTGCATATCCCGTTACTTTGCCAATTACCACATGTATTTATAATACTCACAAATAACTACCACACCACTAACTCATTAATTAACCAAATTACCCCACTAATTAGCCCACTAACTAAAATGCTTGCATGATAATTTACGCACACATAGAAAATAATTATATTTGACTAATTCTATTAAATTAAATAATAAAACATATCACCCTACACCCGATGATAAACACCGGGTGGGTCTTCTGCTGCCACTGTGTATCTTTTTTGTATTTTATAATATATTTCCGCTAGGGTTTACCTTTAGGGGTTTTAGAAAAAAAAAAAAAAAAAAGATTAATTACAACCATCCCTCAACTGTAAATTTTTTTACATGTCCATCTTTACTGTTTCAAATTTAGTGGAATCTTCTAAATTATATGCAATATTATCATTTTTGTACCCATTTTATCCCATTCGAGTTCCACATTTTGGAAATGAGATGTGTTTTTTAACTTGTATATATCAGATTTTAGTGCATCAGAAACTATATTTTTACACAAAACGAGTACAAACTAGACCACATTCTACGAAATCTAGATAATTATGTTGAATTTGACACCATAAGGGTGGAAGCGTAAGAAGATTCGTAGTTGGGGAGTAGATGTAATTATCCAAATAAAATGTGTTTTGTCGTAATTTGACCATATCTCAGGGGTTTGTAATTTACCCTATTTCTTATTAGGGGCTCTTTGAGAAAACCCCCTCACTACTTTTTTTAATTGAGGGAGGCCCAAAATATTTTAGACCATTTGAGAAAAGTCCATGACCCAATTCAGCCATTGTGTTTCCCAGCTTTACCCCCGCCCGCCACCTCATCACAGCTGGGCACGCGCTCCAGCAATTTTTTTTTTTTTTCCGTTTTTTTAATCGACTATGAAGCATAGTCGAATAGTCTTAATTCGACTATGCTTCATAGTCGATTAAGGAAAATCTTTAATTTTTTTATTTTTTTTTTGTTTCTAATTTTTTTTTAATTTTTTTTGGTTTTTTTAATTTTTTTCTCTATCAAGTTTATTAATGCATAGTCGATTAAAATTTTAGCTATTAAAAATAACAAATTATAATTACCAAAAAAATGCAAAATCAACTATATTTAAAAAAAATATACAAACATTGTAATTGATTTATACATTGGAATCAATAAAACAAAAAATCAAAAAAAAGAAAAAATAATAAATTAACAACTGGAGTCGGTCAACCTTAATCGACTACTAAACATAGTCGATTAAGCCTTAATCGACTATTGAACATAGTCGATTAAACACACGTAGTCGATTAAGGCCCTGCCTGCGCGAATTTCTTTTTCTACGTGAATTCAACAAACCCATCGGAATCTTCCACCCAAAACCGCCGCCGCCAGCAGACCCATCGGCATCGCAATCCTCCACCCAAAACCGCCGCCACCACCAGACCCATCGCAATCCTCCACTCAAAACCGCCGCCACAAACATCATTACCATCACTCATGAACAGAGAAATTTGAACCGGCACCGCCCTCGCCGCCACCATGTACCAGGCCACCGGATCCGCCGGCGGGGGAGCGGCAGCGGCGGTGGTGAAAGGCTAGTCTGGAAGATCCAGATCTGCTGCGAGCTTGACTTCCTTTCTTCGCATCTTTGTGGGCATCGAGACGGGGGAGAGGCAGGACGGTGGTGAAAGGCGGTGGACGGCGGGGGAGCGGCAGCGGCGGTGGTGAAAGGCTAGTCTGGAAGATCCAGATCTGCTGCGAGCTTGACTTCCTTTCTTCGCATCTTTGTGGGCATCGAGATAGAGGAGAGGCAGGGCGGTGGTGAAAGGCGGTGGACGGCGGGGGAGCGGCAGCGGCGGTGGTGAAAGGCAAGTGAATTTGAGAAAGAGAAATTAGGGTTTCAAAATAGTATATTGACAATTAAGGGTAGATTTGGAATTATAAAAATAATATTTGGTGGAATACTAACCAAGGGGGTTTTCTCAAATTATTTTTGGGAGGGGGGGGTTTCTTAACTACATTTACTAGATGAGGGGGGTCTTGCTAATAATCCCTTCTTATTAATTCCGGACAAAAATTACTCGAGCTAGTATACTCATCCAATAAATATTTGTGTGTAATTTCGTAAGCTATTTCACGAAAATGAAATTTAGCCACTGCATTTCGAGCGGCTGCACAAAATGAATTCATCATTTTTAACAATCGAACAAATAGTTCGTCTATATCATCGTTATCAAAAGTTAAGATGATGGAAAAAAATCCAGCAAAACCGAAACGGGATTCATATAATATCACGATTTCCCTCGTCACAATCACTTGTGTTGTACAATATAGATTTGAGGACTAGTACATATTTCTTTAAGTGGGCTAATTAATAGCAAAGAACTATCACCTATCTAATCTCTGGAACAACAATGGCAAACAACAAGATTTACTTGAAGAAGCAGCTAACACTTTAGAGATACAACGAATTCGCAAACATTATTCCGCGACGAAGGCTTTCAGTAGCTGCTCCAAACTTTTCCTCTAAATCAGCTTCTCCAACTGCATGAGCAGCAGCTTTCAACTGGAAAAAAATATCAGTAGACGCATCATGAATATCGTGTCGGAAAATATATATACAGAATCTTCTACTGCTATAACAAATTGGCGTAGTTCACATATATTACAACGATGCAATTTCTCTGTCGTTGTATATAATGCTTTTATAACTTCTGAATAGTAGTAAAAGGATTACCTGGTTTAAAAATTCATCGAGCCTTCTAGCTAGCCGAATGATGCTACCTTCAAAAATATCGGTCATCTGGATAACATCGGCAAAAGACGCTCCCTGTAGCACAAATTAAGGGGATGAATGAAATAACCAATACGATCAACAGCTATAATGTAAATAAATTTTGAGCCATGAACTTACCTTTGACCAACAGTAAATCACATCCATCAAGTACGGTCTAATTGATGCTTCAACATATTCATCCACATTTATTTCGAGCTTACACTCGCGTTGTATCTGCAACAATAATAATATTTTCCAGTTGTCATTTTACCATATGCTTGAAAATATATATGTTCGCCTTTTGGGCAAAAAATGAATCGGGAAAAACGGATATCAGATACCTCTGCTATTTTTCTCGCACTTTCTTGAAGCTGTTGCAATGGTTTGGCAAGTTCGGCTCTCAAATGTATCTGCTCACCCGATCTGTCTCCAGGGATAAAGCAACTTGCCAGAGCTGCGACTTGATGGTGATCGAGATCATTGAAGGTACCTGTTTACATAATTTGCAGAATTCCGTAATGAAAATGTCTAATTAAAGCGCAGAAAAGAAGAATTGCTCCCTGTCCTTGAAAAATATGAGTAGACATGAATTTTTACATCACACAAATGTAGGGCTCACCATTGAACATCAATTCTGTGACGAGAAGCTCATCTCCAGTATCTATTAGGCAGGCAGCCCGCCCCTTTAACTGAACAACACCATCCCCATCAATATGGCCGAGTCTCTTGAGAACCCGTGACCGATTCTTAAGTTCATCACGAAATTTTTGAAGCTGAAAATAATTCAGGAGGCATGTACCCAATTAGAAACACATAAATCTTATTCTTAAATCCAATATGAAACCGAAGTAATAGAGGAGATAGCAATTTATATAACACTACAGACCAGGAGAAGATGTTAATAAAAAAGAAGTGTAGGCCGATACGAAAAATATGCTTTCAATATAAATTGAAAAAGGAGAGCTTTAGAGAATCAGGCTACGGCAATCCATAAGTCAAAATAAACATAAAAGTAAGTGCACTTATCATACTTTTAGATCAAAGAGCTAGTGCATGCAAGTGTAAGGCATGAGCCATGTGGTGACACCACGAGAGGAATACCTGAGAATCACGCATCTTTGACTTTAGTTGTTGAATTTCATGGTTGACTTCAGCTTTTCTCTGGAAACTTTTAATCTGATTATCATCCTGAGACTGCAAAACGTTGATGTGAGTTACAAAAGTATCAGATAAGTATCTACTGCAAGTGCTGGTTCGCATCCTTTAAGGAATACCAGTTAATCTTTGTTGTGTTGGATAAGTAGGAAAAGCAGCAAAACGACACCAGATGGTAGAGAGGAACAGCTATTGGGAATATACCTTATGTAGTGGGTGAGAAAACAATTTTTGTTCAAGTTCCTCCGTTTGGTCCGCCAACTTAACGAATTCTGGATCATCAATTCCCATATCCTGAGAGAATTCACATGTATAGTAAATAAATTTCCGTATGTGTAGTAAATATGCCGAGACCTGTTAATGACTTAAACCTAACATTTTTTTAGGATATCGGAAACATGAAATTCTTTAAGACGCGGATAAAAATCATCATCTACAAGGATATTACATGGACAAAATAAAATACATGTAGCACATTTTCTTAAAAATCAATAATTATACAAGCATATTGATTCTTTCTGCAAATCAACTTTTGCATTGCAACGGTATATGCATACAGTTCAAGTCATTAAAGAGGGGGCTATCCTTTGATAGTAGGCATAGAAGTTCAAAGCAAAACAATCAGCAAGATATTTGAGCAATTCATAGTGCACAATAGTGTTAACCAATAAAGCAGCACAATGGTAACAATTTCAAACCTTCACTGGATCAAGCTTTGGAAGACCTTGAGGAAAGCGTTTTTCAAGCTCCTGCACAGCTAGGAGAATGCTTTGTCGAGCTTCAATTGGCCGCAAGTCATTAGGAACAGATATTTTGAGCTTACTAAGTGCAGAAAGAAGAGGCAACTGAACAGGAACCTGAGACAAATAAAGACAAGTGCATGGCTTTCAAAGTGGACCAATTTTACTGTACATGCTAGCTACAAAAGTGAAGCGTGTATAGCAATTTTCTGTCACGACATTTTCCCCAGGAGAAGGTTATCGACTCACCACATGCATTTCACCCTTCTCTCCAGGACTTGGAGGACAAGGTTTTGGCTGAGAACCATTTTCACTTGATCCTAGAGAGCAGTGAAGCAGAGCGTCCACAATGTAACTATTACCACGTGAAGAAGCCATTGAAGCTGGCAAAGAACTTGATGGAGCTGGAGGTTTTTTCACCACATTGACTACGACTCCCCAACCCCAATCTGTTCCACCTTCCCTGACCTTAACCTGCAATTTCACAGAAGGGGCACAGACCCAGAGTTCAAAATAGAACCAAATAAATATATTCAGTGCATAAGCGAAGCTGTAAGAGTAAACTCAACGCAACCAGTATATAAAGTGTCATATCAAACATCACAAACAATAAGCAAGGGAAAAGAGAGGTGTGAATGAGGCAAAAACAAGGATGAACTAACAGGCAGTCTGAGCAAATTAGAGGTCATAAGAAAATTTAAATGCATGAATTCAATCCATTTGCAGAATAATGTGGGCAAACAGTTACTGAATGAGCGAAGGCAAAACGTGAAAAAGAAATATAAAAAAATAGTGAAGAACAAGACAAACAACAGTTAAAAAGATGGATCATGCAACCAATCAGAGGCAGTAAATGAACAGAAAGTACACGACATATGCTAGTCTACGTCATTTAATATAGGTAAACACCTATCATGGTACATACCAGCCTACCAGGTTGAAGGAAAGAGAGAACTCTTTCAGGCTGCGTTATCTCTGCCATCATTTTCTTTTCAAGTTGGGCCATTTCAAGCTTTAGTCTATGATATTCAGTAACCTGGGCCTGGCAGCAGAAACATGGGGGTTTAGTTTTTTTCTTATGAACTTAAACAAAACATTCCAAGCTTACAAAGAAAAGAGAAACTCCACCTCTCCAGAAGCATCAAGGACAGCAGCTTCCTCTTCAAGCTCTGAGACTTTCCTCCCCATGTCCGGTAAAGTCTAAAGAAGCAGAAATTGCATGAGTAGTCATTTTATTTAATTTATAATCATAAGCGAAATTCAGTTTTTAGATAAAACCTTCTCATATTGGAACTGGTGGAAGGAATGTCTGATAACATGCTCAGCAGTAAATTGTCCCTCAGCACGGCTCATTAAATTCAGAATTGAGTAGTAGCTTAAACGGAAAGTACTGACCAGAGGTGCTGGTCTACCCAAAACCATGTCTTTAAGGGTATTCATCTCCATCTGGTGTCAGAATGGAAAAGGTAAAAGATCGGTCAGATCATTAATACACATTACTGAATATACTCAGAATTGCCCATTTCACTAACTCTCGATTGGAAAGACTACATCAGATTTGAAATGCAAGTAGACAGAACAATAGAAAAAAAAAATCTCTATAAACATCACTTAAGAGGGAATTTAATTCTGAAAATTAAATTGTTCCTCATATAAACCAAGATAACATGGACCTTACTTTATCATCAATCATTATAATGCAAATACCCCGATCATCTTTACCACGGCGTCCAGCTCTGCCACTCATCTACAAGACAAGCATATTTGTCAACAGGCATATAAGGATCGCATATCTAATACACACGTCTTATTAAAAATTAAACTACTCACCTGAATATACTCACCAGAACCAATATAACGATGACTATCACCATCCCACTTTTTGACACTCGTGAAAACAACAGTTTTTGCAGGCATGTTCAACCCCATGGCAAACTGTCACACATGGAAGTTAATAAGTCAAGGGCAAAATAAAAACTAATAAAGAAAAAGGTCGCATGATATCTGTATACATAACAAGTTGGCAGTTGATGCAGAATATGATATATCATATATGATAGTGATTTATGATTGATAAGAGTATTAGATTGAACAGAAAAGACAACTACATCAGAACAATATCAGAAAACAAACTGCTAAGATATAATAATACCGTCTCTGTTGCAAACAGAGCCTTAACCAGTCCTTCTTGAAAGAGAAGTTCCACAAGTTCTTTGATTATAGGAAGCAAGCCAGAATGGTGAACAGCAATGCCTCGCTGAAGCAATGGTAACATTAATTCAATTGCTGGCAAGTTTCTATCTTCCTCATTCAAGCATAGGATTCCATTTTTAAACACTTGCTCCACAATGTCTTTCTCCTCTTGGGTATTGAAATCAAGCTTGGACATCGACATGGCATGTTGTTCACACTCTCTTCTGCTAAAACTAAAAATTATGACTGGCTGGAATTTTCGTTCCATTATCATCTGCAAAATCAACACTGAATATCAGAACTTTGAAACCCTTATTGAGCACAGGTAATTCAAGGTGAAGTACATCACAGAGAATGACCACAACAAGGAAATCCAAAACAAAAACAAAAGGCAAAAGGTTTGCTAAAACGATGAATATAGATAAGTCAATAACTGGAAATCAAACAGAAAATGGCAGTTCTGATGCTGAGTACCTCACCTTGACAATTTTGTATATGTCAGAACCAGCAGAAGCATTTCCGCCTTTTGCAATTCTGCCACCAGACTTAGAATTTGCACTCTTATTCCCATTATTACTCGTATTTTTCTTTGTAAAAGTATCCTGAAGTTTGGAAAAGTTGTCCTCCTTAAACTGCTCATTCTCATCAACTACAAGATACAAACCAGACCCACCCATAGGGAACATGTAGTGTTGCAGTGGCGTGGGCCTAAAATCTGTATAGACTACATGACATGGCTGTTTATGTATATTGCATATCCATTCAGCAAATTCAGTGGCATTCGACATTGTTGCTGAAAGAAAAACCATCTTAATGGCAGGAGGCAAGAAGATAATACTTTCTTCCCAAACAACACCTCTTTCACGGTCCTTCATGTAATGTATCTCATCAAATATGACCCAAGCAACTTCCTTCAACACCTCCGAACCCCTATAAAGCATTCCTCTGAGAATCTCGGTGGTCATTACCAAACAACTTGCATTAGGGGAAAGTGTCACATCCCCTGTCATCAAGCCAACATCTGAAAACTCCTGGCTCAACTCTCTGTATTTCTGATTGCTCAGAGCCTTTAATGGAGAAGTATATATGACCCTCTGTTTATCTCTAAAAGACATGGCAATGGCATATTCAGCCACTGCAGTTTTTCCAGCTGAAGTGTGTGCTGAAACTAAAACAGACTCATTTCTTTCCAAACAAGACACAGAAACCTCCTGAAAGGGATCGAGCTTAAATTGGTAGGTTTTTGCTCTTTCCCCATTATAAACAGGGTCTGCTAGGGTACCGTGAATTAATTCATCCTTGTTTGAGTCGTATCCACTTGGAACGGCCACCTCGTGCACACATGTCCGAGCTAAGGTACGCCTCTTAGAGCCAGAATCTTGAACAGGAACATCATGTTTGTTCTCTGAATTCTCTTCCAGTTGTTTCCGTTTCAGAGGAGTAGTATACTCGTCCATCGACAGTCCCTTGCAATCTAATCCCCTTGCTCAAGATTCCAAATTCTGGGTCCCCCAAATTATACTAGAATTCCCTGTAATCTGTAATAAAGCAGCATGGAGAAAAATGATTAAATGTTAATTCATGACCAAACAGCTCCTCCATTTCCTTCAATTCCTTTTTCACCTAAAACCTACATTTAATCTCATACATGCTGCAGAAAAATGAGATTAAACGCAAAAGTTGCATAAAAATAAAAAAAATCAAAAAATCAAAAATTGCAACCACGGAATACCATTTATCCACAGAATTAAACGATAGTGATTGAGAGATAATTCAATTCGATGAAAAATGCACATAAAGCTCTAAAAATTCCACTTCTGCCGCTAAATGGAGAACGCAAAAGAGTACCCACAGTATCCAGCTTGGTATGAACAGATGAAAAACCCTAAATCGACCAAAATGTAGAGCAACTTAAAAGTTTCCAGCAGAAATACATGCAGTTCTAATGATTATCATATGCGTGCAATGGAAAATCGAAGTTAGAAGAAAGCTTACCAGGAGAGCCAAGCACTTAGCAACTGTTGGTTGGTGAAAATGGTTAAACCCTAATTTGGCTCCGAATTTTGAAAAAAATGTTCGTTTTTGAAGCGGTACCCGGAGAGAACATGGGATGGGCCTACTTGAATTGTATGTAGTTTCCTAAACGGGTACGGACTGTGTTTATGGAATCCGATTAACTACTCGAATCCAAATATGGTTATAATTATTTAAATTTGACTTTTTTTCATTCAAACTTTTTTATTTTATTTTTGCTATATATATATATATAGATGGGAAAAGGAAAATTGTCTCAAAAGTAGATAGCATAAACGATACAACCATCGCCGTACTCAAACATGCATGTCGCCGAAAAGTGCCAAGATGCATTCAGTGCGATAATACAACCAAAAGAGATAGAAGAGAAAATATTAGAAAGTATAGTTTGGGAGAAAGACGGAGACTAAATAACTCGAATGTATGGTGAGGATTAAAGCAAAAAGATCCAACGATCAAAATTAGAGGATTTAAAGAGTTCTCATGATTTGACTGATCACTTGGGCTTTTGTACTGCTAGACTTTGAGTATTGGGCTGCCTTAGAAGAAAGTGAGTTAATGGGCTGGACTAATAATCCATTGGACCAAAAATCCAACAAGTACCAATTATGCAAATGAAGATTATAAATCATGTTATTTTTAATCAAATTGTTTCCTTTTAAATTGAAGTTAAGTACTTCCCATTATTTTGTAGGCAAATAATTTGGGAGCAAGTTGATCCAATCATATACGTGTATAAATTCATACGAATCTTTTTACACACATCCACGTATACGTGTACAGATTCGTACGTATCTTTCTACACACATCAACGTATATGTATATCTAATTCTTCGTCCAATATTCTTTCTTGATATTTCTTACTTTACACACAACATTCAAAGGCCAATATTCCATGTGTGCGTGTTTATGTGTCGGAGAGAGAGAGAGAGAGAGAGAGAGAGAGAGAGAGAGAGAGAGAGAGAATTAGTAGTTTATAATTTGCTTTGCCAGATATAAAAAAAATAATCAACTCACAACAGCTGTTAATGTTATCATGATCCAGTAATCAGGTGCTAATATACGCCCCCATTGACAAGTCTCTCTATGAGAGTGTGTAGATATAGTCTTCACTCCCTCCTTATCAATAATAATAATTATTAAATACATAATAAACCTTATTATCTACTGCCATAACATTCTTTTTTTTATTCATTCTCTTAATCTGTATATATATAATAATATATAGTATATAATATATATATAGGTAAAGATAATTGATTTAATAATAACTACTCAAGCAGCAGCAACCCCAGCAATAAACTGAAGTTTACCGGAGCAGGGCGAAACAGAGTACTCCCTCTTCTTCTTCGCTGCAGAGCGGCACGACTTCTCGTTCTGTTCGTCAATCGAGATTTGCCTGTACCGACATTCTGCACTGCAAAATGCCTTCTCCCCTCTGCAATAATAAATAGTTAAATTTTGTAATTAGTTCGAGCATTGGAAAACGTACGAAAAACAATACGACTTTAAAGTTTAAAGCCTGCTCGTGAATGAAAAGCAAACGACAAGATGGAATTTTTTTGATAGAATGTTTACTTCCAGGAACAAACAAGCATTTGTTTGTCTGCATTGCAAGCGAAACGGGTTTAGCACAAACTTCAAGCATTGAACACAGATAGATGTTGCTTTAGAAGCAAGAATCTTGGATAATGACACGATTAAGCATGATTAATTTCATTTATCAAGATTTTTTTTTTTCCCTCAACTTACTAGCACCCTAAGCAACCATTTCACGAAACCATCTAATCAGCAACGAATGGCTGCAAAGACTTCATATATATTCTCAATTATAGAAACCATAATCGAACAATTAGACGGACTATGAATTCAATCTCCAGCTCAAATTCAGTATGTAATGTAAGACATCACTAATATTTATATTTCTAACCATCAAGCGAAGAATTCGATGAAAATATACATGATCATGTTCTAATTGCTGAATCTCAGATCTAAAACATCAAAAAATTGTGTCGATTTATACGAAAAATGACTCCATCCAATCAAGAACACGAACATGAAATCATTCCACAATGTAAGAAAAAAAAATCCATACCATAGATTTGGCATAAATAGACAAAGCATAATTGATAATTTCATGATTAATCTCCGAATCATATAAAAAAATAAACAAAAAAATATTTACCTGTACATGAAAATATCCAAACCATCAAGCCTCTTCTCACAAAGAAAGCAGGAATTCAGAAAATCACCACCGCCACCACCATTTCCGGTAACAACAACCGCAGAAGCCTTGTGGGGCCCACTATCGTCTCCCAAAACACCAGCCTCGAAATACTCTCTCTTCTTCACGAGATTCTCCCCATCGTGAGATATCACACAGGTGTACTCCTCACAGAGCTCCATATCCTCCGCGCCGCCACCACCATTGACGGAGAAATCCTTCTTGTTGAGTATCGGGATAGGGCTCGACGAAGAAGATCTCGGAGAAATCGCCACAACCGCGGCGGTCCGGCCGCCGTTGGTGAAAACCGGATCCAGCTGGCGGCGATCGTCGTCCAGGGCGGCGAGAATGCCGAGCCCAACGACGCCGTTTTGCTTCGCCCCCTCGAAATTGATCGCAGCTTTCTGGCCACTGATTTGCTTTGCTGAATCCGCCATTTTTTCTAGGGTTACAAACAAAACAAAACAAAAAACAACGAAGATGTGCGAGAAAAAAATCTGATTCTTCACGGATCGCTAGCGTCGAAATTGCTACGGGCTCACTCAAAATCGAAATTGAGGGTTTGATCAGGAGATTAAGCGCGCAAGCAATCGAGAAAGGGGATTTTAGGGTTGTCTGTGTGAGAGAGATGAGAGAGATAAGAGAGAAGAGAGAGAAACCAATCGTCGTCAAATCCTCTTACCTCGCTCGCCTCGATTGCTCTCAAACTTTTGGGGATGGGAGGGAAGAATATATAACGAGCAGAGAAGCCTCAGATACTCTATTTTATTTATTATATATTATTTATTATTTATTATATTAAAAAAAAGGGGAAACTACAGATAAATCCCTAATCCAAAACTCAACACACAGATCAGTCCCTAGGTAGTTTCCCCAAGCAATTCAGTCCCTATTCACGCGTCTGACATGCAGTTCAGTCCCTAATGTGAATTTTATATATTTTATTATATTCTCTCTCTTCTTTTTCACTCTCACCCTTTTATCTCTCTTCTTTTTCTCTCTCTTCATCTTCTCTTTCTTTCTTCTCTTTCTTCTCTGTTTCTACTGCTCTCTTTCTTCTCTATTTCTTCTCTCTTTCTCTCCTCTGGTTTCCTTTTTTTTCCGACGAAAAAATCACTGTAAAACCCACCCACCCCACAATGGTTTCGAATCCCGGAAGGTTATTTTACTGTTGCCCACACCATGGCTACTCCCATTGGTGTGAACCATTTGAAGTTGGGCAAACTTTTTCCAACTCAAATCGTGAAGAAAATGAAGCTACAAGTGCGTCGATGAACCAAGTCCATCAAGAAAGTGAAGTGAAGAATTGCAATTCTGAAGGTGGAGTAGTTCATAGTTTGATAGTGTTGAATCTAGTAATATTTGCAGTCTACATGCTATGCAAAACATATGTACTGTTGTTTAATTAGTGAACATAAGAGTACAATGTATAAGCTGGTAAAGTTCGGGTTATTCGTGAATATAGTACGCTTTGTCCACCAAATAAGTACAATGTATAAGCTGGTAAAGTTCGGGTTATTCGTGAATATAGTACGCTTTGTCACCAAATAAGTACAATGTATAAGCTGGTAAAGTTTGGGTTATTCGTGAATATAGTACGCTTTGTTCATCAACTAAGTACAATGAATACACATGTGAAGTACAAGTGATTCGTGACTATAGTACGATTTGTTCACTGATAAAGTATATGTTTGCCATTTATATAGTATTGTTACAGTCTATATATTATTATCGGTCCAATGCATCCATATGATCGCATTTTAAGACACAACTCTTCATTTTAAGACTATTAAGAATGAATGGAGACAATGTGGGAGTTGATCAATATCGATTATGGTAACAATTGAAAAAAAAAAAAAAAACAATTGAAGAAAATATTAGTTTTACACTTGAGCATTGTAGACTTGTATGAATATATTGTATAGTATATGAGTATCATGTATGAAATTCAACATATTTATGGGATCTTGTATTCCAAACGCAACAATAATTCTCACCTACCTTAAAATAACCATCTAAAACATAATTTATGCATCTCCCGTACTTATTGATCATTAAAGCGTCAATGAAATTGGTACAATTCAATTCATCAAAAAATATGGTACGCTTTGTTCATCAAGTAAGTACAATGAATACACATGTGAAGTACAAGTGATTCGTGACTATAGTACGATTTGTTCACTGATAAAGTATATGTTTGCCATTCATATAGTATTGTTACACTCTATTTATTATTGTCGGGCCAATGCATCCATATGATCGCATTTAAAGACACAACTCTTCAGTTTAAGACTATTAAGAATGAATGGAGACAATGTGGGAGTTGATCAATATCGATTATGGTAACAATTGAAGAAAATATTAGTTTTACACTTGAGCATTGTAGACTTGTATGAATATATTGTATAGTATATGAGTATATGTATGAAATTCAACATATTTATGGGATCTTGTATTCCAAACGCAACAATAATTCTCACCTACCTTAAAATAACCATCTAAAACATAATTTATGCATCTCCCGTACTTATTGATCATTAAAGCGTCAATGAAATTGGTACAATTCAATTCATCAAAAAATATGGTACGCTTTGTTCATCAAGTAAGTACAATGAATACACTTGTGAAGTACAAGTGATTCGTGACTATAGTACGATTTGTTCACTGATAAAGTATATGTTTGCCATTCATATAGTATTGTTACAGTCTATATATTATTGTCGGGCCAATGCATCCATATGATCGCATTTTAAGACACAACTCTTCATTTTAAGACTATTAAGAATGAATGGAGACAATGTGGGAGTTGATCAATATCGATTATGGTAACAATTGAGGAAAATATTAGTTTTATACTTGAGCATTATAGACTTGTATGAATATATTGTATAGTATATGAGTATCATGTATGAAATTCAACATATTTATGGGATCTTGTATTCCAAACGCAACAATAATGCTCACCTACCTTAAAATAATCATCTAAAACATAATTTATGCATCTCCCGTACTTATTGATCATTAAAGCGTCAATGAAATTGGTACAATTCAATTCATCAAAAAATATGGTACGCTTTGATCATCAAGTAAGTACAAAGAATACACATGTGAAGTACAAGTGATTCGTGACTATAGTACGCTTTGTTCACTGATAAAGTATATGTTTGCCATTCATATAGTATTGTTACACTCTATATATTATTGTTGGGCCAATGCATCCATATGATCGCATTTTAAGACACAACTCTTCAGTTTAAGACTATTAAGAATGAATAAGAACAATGTGGGAGTCGATCAACATCGATTATGGTAAGTTTTTCGTGAATACACATGTGAAGTACGCTTTGTTCATCAAGTAAGTACAAGTCTAGTGTTGACAAAGTATCTTCGAATAGACTAGAAAGTATTTGTTGCTCATTTTTATGGTACGCTTATATTCTTTATACAAACTAATTAATCGCAAAATAAAGTACCATGTGTTCAAAAGGTAATTACATTTCATCGAAACATATAGTAAAATGTATACAATGGAAAAGTACGAGTAGAGCTAATCAATAGTATTATTAGCTCTACAACAAAAGGACAGATTGTTTATGGCACAAAAAACACATTCATCTATTTGAAAAGCGATCGGTGAGCACCTGCAGCCTATTGATAGCTTACTGCAATCTTCTTTTACATCAATTCCTGCAATTACATACACATAAAACTACAATTATAACAAATACAACGTACTATAAAGTTCAACTACTAGTACTTCCAGTAATTTCGTTCAATACCATCCAAATGCACTAGCAATACCATTGTTGCATATGACACATACTACATTACAATCAAACATTATACTATTCGAATGCACTAGCAATATCACTCAACAGCACTAGCAATACTATTGTGGCATATGACTTATACTACAGAACCACCAAACATTATACTTCAAGTACCCTGTGTCAATACCATCTAAATGCACTATTAATACCATTACTGCACATGACACATACTATAGAACCAGTACGAAAAATACAATAAGCCTCTTTCTCATGTCATAAGAATAATACCCAAGAGAAAACTATTACAAAATCATGAAATTCGACAACAAATAAATGATCTTTGCAAACCCAAACAACAGAACAACAGATATTGAACCGATTTAATGATTAGGGGAAACACCGAATAAAGTCGAGGCATAATACCCATGAGTGGATATGTTCAAAATCATGCAATTCTATAACAAATTAACCTTTTGCAAGCTCAAGCAACACCCAAATGGGTCTGTTTCCAATAAAATGAAAAAAAAAAAAAAAAAATCAAACCTTGTTGTTTACCATGCTTCACCATTGTCTATAAATGGGTTTGTTTATTTTTATTTTTCCTTTCGCTTTATTATTTTTCTGCGTTTTGTTGATTCTTCGTGCTTCGTAATTTCTTCGTTCTTTGTTGTTTCTTTGTTCTTCGTTTCTTTGTTCTTCGTTTCTTCTCTGTTTCTTCTTGGTCTGAAAATGGGTATAAACTGGCAAAGAGCGTGTAATACAAACGGCGCGTTGGAAGTTGAAAAGAAGTTATGTAAAATTAATATAAAGTAAAGGGTATTTTAGTATTTGCACATTTTATTAGGGACTGATCTGCATGTTAGGCGCGTGAGTAGGGACTGAATTGCTTGGGGAAACTACCTAGGGACTGATCTGTGTTTTGAGTTTTGGATTAGGGATTTATCTGTAGTTTCCCCTAAAAAAAAAAAGATATATATCTTTATTAGCTTTTTAAATAAATAATAAACAACTTCATTTTTTTTTTTTGGGTCACGTGAATATAAATAAATACATGTAGTTGAGATAAATTCTTTTAATTCTATTTATTATAAAAAAGAAATATATATGAAATAGTTGTGGAGTTGAAAAGGAGATAAATGTAAAATATGGTAAATAATGCTTTTTATTGTATTTTTTTTTTCAAATAAATTATTTTGAGAAAACAAAATCACAACAGTTCCTTACTTTCACAGTAAGCAAGGGGAAAAGACATAAACACCCCTATATAATAGTGTCAATAACATAAACATGGTTGTGCAGTCGAATGTACTACTACTTGATTAGGATCTGATTCTTATGCAGTACAAGTGTACAACCCATGAATTTAAAGGTAAATTACGAACACTCCTCGAGATACGGTCAAATTACGAAAATGCCCATCATGTTTGGGTAATTAAAATTACCCCTCAACTATGCATTTTCAGACACATGCATCCTTATGGTGTCAAAATAATATAATCTTCTAGATTCCGCTAAATGTTCTTTAGTTTGTACTCGTTTTATGCAATGTGCAGTTTCTGACGTACCACAATTTAACGCCCCAAAAGTGGACGTGTAAGAAGATTCAATTCATAGATGAGGGGTGGTTGTAATTACCCAAACATGAGGGCGGTTTCGTAATTTGATCATACCTCGAGTGGTGTCCGTAATTTACCATAAATTTAATTTCGATGACCATACAAAAATTAAAAGTGAAAAATAAAATAAAAAAAAAAAAAATTAGAAAAAGGGAACACATAAAATAAAGGTGGATGCAACAAAGGAATTCGAAAAGTTAGTATCGAAAATTAATCTCTTTGTCCCCTCTTTTTGGATCAATGCAACTTGCCGAAAGCCTAAAGAAAAAAGTAAAAATAAAATAAAAAAGAAGGTATTAAATGAGTCATAAAAGAATAAAAATAAAAGTAGCCAATTTAATTTCAAAATTATGAAAATTCCGAAATTCAAAAAAAGAACTAAAATCAATTTTGTATAGAAAATTGAAATTGCATGACGAATGGCCACTGAGTAAGTGAAATTGATGGTCCAAAGGAATCGCTAGGCCACCACTATCATTTAAAAAATATATATATAAATTAAATATATAAAATAAATAAATAAAGAAAAAGTTAAATGAGTGAATTAAAGAGAGAAAAGAGGTCCCCTCGATAGATTTTTGGCCTTTGTCATTAAATTGGCAAACAATTTCAATGTCAAATGTCTATCATTGACTTTAGGCCTACTTTGGACCTATATATATTATTTTTTGTTCTAACTATTGCAAAATAATTATTATTTGCTAAAATAAAATAAAATTTAAAAAAAAAAGGCAAAAAAATGAGAGGTGGTGATGAAAAGCATCATTGCTTGTGATTATGCTTGCTTTTAGAGAGAGGAAATTAAACTTGATGATGCCTTCAATTAATCATACTACATAACCATGCTTGTTGCACTTAGGTTTTTATCTTATATTTAAATAAGTCAAATTCATACCTCCATCAATATTAAATTCATGCTTTAATTCGTTCGTTTATGCCTCTAATATAATTTATTTTGAAACTATTATACGAGAATGCAGGTATACACTGATCAGCTGTGAATTCTTTGGTTACCAAATAAAATGGCATTTAATTAAGACCAAAAAAATTAATATTCTATTATCATTTATAAAAAAAGTTTTTGCTATTTTTGGAGCCCAATAAAATTAAATTATAATATTATAACTACACAAGAGGCCCAATTTCATAGCCCATGAAATTTCTTCATCGTCTGTCTGTTTACAGATTTATCAGTTAACAAAGGAACCATAAAAATGGAAGCCGTACTACTCTCTTCTCCGCCTTTTACAGTGAAGAGGAAGCGTTTCCGGCAATTTACATCGGACAATCGGAATCGGAATCGGAATCGGAATCGGAATCTCAAGGTACTTTGTTTTTCTGTTTTATTGAATTACCAGCATTCTTCAATTGTTTGGTTGGGTTTGAGGTGTGAGATTTTTGCCCCGTGATGAACATGAAGGCGCGTGAAATGAAACTCAAAGATTGCATTTTTTTTTATTTTTTTATATGTACACTGTGGAATTTGTATTGCCCTAACTTATATATTGGTTCAAGGATATTAATTGCAGAATCTGAATCATTGTTTCATTGATTTGAAAATTTTGATTTGAAAATTGAATTAGGGTTTTGTTACAATCGATGGTTGTTTGTTGTTTGTTTTGCATTAGCAGATTTTGAGCTTAGAAGTTATTTGAAAGAGAAGTTATGAGCATGTTTAATTCGAAGTTTGCAGGGCAGATATGAGGGTTTCGTCAATATAACTAAAGCTTCCGATTCCAATTCCAATTCACTATCACATTTGGTTTCCGGAAGAAAAATCCTCGACAAAAAATCGAAAGCCCTCTCGGCCGATAATTCCACCCTACCAGCTTTGCTGCTACACTATGCCGCCAGCGGTTCTCTCTCTAAAGCCCTCGGAATTTGGGATGAGATGATCAACAGTTCATTGATGCCTAATGCTCAACTAGTTTCTCAATTGATCTTTATCTTTGGTTGTACGCAAGACTTCGGTACCGTCGCAAAAATCTTGCGCCAAATGGAACTCAAAGATTCCAAACTATTACCCGATATTTTCACTCTGTCCGTATCTCATTTTGGCAAGAACGGACACCTCGAGTGCATGGAGATCATGATCAAGAAAATGTGTTCTATGGGATATTCCATAGATTCCGTTACTGGAAATGCTTACGTACTGTACCACAGCCTTTTCGGTTCACTAGCTGATACAGAAGCTGCTTACGGGCGTCTCAAAAAATCGAGGATTCTAATCGAAGAAGAAGCTATAAGGGCTTTTGCTTTAGCTTACATCAAGAAGAATAAGTTCTACGAATTGGGTTGTTTCGTGCAAGAAGTAGGCCTCGGCAGGAGAAACGTCGGGAATCTTCTATGGAATCTTCTGATTCTTTCTTACGCGGCGAATTTCAAAATGAAGAGCCTGCAGAGGGAGTTTGTGAGGATGGTGGAATCGGGATTCAATCCCGATTTAAATACGTTCAATATTCGATCGGTGGCGTTTTCGAGAATGTCTCTATTATGGGATCTTCATCTGAGCATCGAACATATGAAGCACGAGGCGGTTTTCCCCGATATCGTGACCTATGGTTGTGTAGTTGATGCGTACATGGATAAAAGGCTTGGGAGGAATTTGGAATTCGCGTTGAACGAGTTTAATTGGAATGATTCGGTTTCGATATCGACGGATTCACTTGTTTTCGAGGCTATGGGGAAAGGGGATTTTCATTCTAGCTCGGAAGTCGTTATGGAGTACGTGAAGAGAAAGGATTGGACGTACAAGATGCTGATTTCTGTGTACCTTAAGAAGAAGTTTCGGAGTAATCAAATCTTTTGGAATTACTGATTAAGTTGTTTGTATGTGCCTTCAGAAGATCAAAATCAGCACAGAGAAAGAAGATGACGTGGCCCAGTGTGTGTTTGTGTGTGTGTGTGTGTGTGTGTGTGTGTGTGAACTGTGATCATAGCAGAATAATGCCATGTATATAAGTAGACCAAGAAAACAAGAACCCATATTTAGAAATAAATACCCCTTTCTTACAATATGAAATGAAATTTGAGAGATATTTTAAATAACTCCATGGCGCACGAAAACTTCAACTTCTTAATGCTTTCGTGTTTCGGACATGTTTTGTGTCGGACATTTGAGGACACCTATCAGACACTTTATAGATCATTTTGCAATTTTTAAAAAAGTTAAAAAACATGTTTGAGTAGCAAATTTTCAAATATTTATGTTACTTCCCTTATTATTTCAACGATTTAATGATCAATTGCAAATTGATAATAAAATTTATTTTGAATATGTGTTATGATTTTATATATAAATAAAAAAACTTACGTTTATATAACATACCTATAAATGTACCTCCATAGTCTTAATATTTACATGTTTCCCTCTAGCTCACGTATTCCCATTTTTTGGATATGCCGTTTTCCCACTTGTTTTCATGTTTCCACATATCATTTTTTTTACCGAAGATGTAAATAAATAAATCAAAAAATGTCATAATACAATTTCAAAGGACATACCCGAGGTAATCGCAAAACCGGAAGTAAACGTAAGAAAAATCATAAAACACACAAGTCTAAGTGGGGTTAATCCCCAAAACCCTAATTTGTATTCACCAATTGCCATCACTAGTGTCGCCAAGCAGACCGTGTCATTGTTTCCGTGCTACATAGCTCTATAATAGGTGACCTTTAATTTTCAAAAACCCGAGAGTCTACAAAGCTCTATAGTAAGTGACCTTTAATTTTCAAAAACCCGAGAGTCTACAAAATTTGGACCATTTTCTCGGTCTATGATCCCATATCCCTATTTATGGTGTGTTTCTCGTATCACTGTTTCCGTGCTACATAAGCTCTATAGTAAGCGGATTTTAATTTTCAAAACCACGAGAGTCAACCAAAATAAAAAGGCTGCGGCTATATGCAATACTCATTCCACTTGTGCAAGACCAAATTAAAGAAAGATTCCAAAAGATTCTATTTTATGAAGATGGAATGACAAGTATGCCCATAAATTAAATTGGCTTTTTTTCTCATGTAAGACCAAATACAAATAATGAGAAAAAAACAAAAATCGACACCAAGGTGTCGAAAAACTATGCTACAAATCGACACTTAAGCGTCGAATTTAATAGGTAAAAATCGACATTGACATGTCGAATTTGTAGCACAAATTCAAATGTCGAATTTTATACCTAAAAATCGACATCTAAATGTCGAATTTTATACCTCAAATTCGACATCTAAATGTCGATTTTTACCTGTAAAATTCGACCTGTACATGTCGAATTCGTTTGCGCGGGATTTTTTTTGGAAAATCGATATTCTAGCTAAAAAAACCCATAAATGCATACATTCTTGGGTTCTTCCATCGTAGAATCTTCTATTTTGATGTCTTCTGACTCCATACTTGCCATCTTTGTAAGATTTGTTGAGTTTTGATGATTTTGAATTTCTAGGTTTTGTGTGTTAATGGAGGAGGAAGGAGAAAGGTCTTGTGAGTTTTGGAAGATGGAGAAGATGATAGTTGGTCTTGTGGTTTTGTGGTCTTGTGATAGGGTTTTTTGTGTTTTTGAATTTTTGGTCTTGCATATTTGGAATTTTTTATTTTTTTAATAAATAAGGGTATTATTGTATATATACATTGAAAATTTTAATTTGGTCTTGCACAAGTGGAATTAGTCTTGCATATAGCCGCAGCCAAATAAAAAACCCAGAAAAAAAAAATTTGGACCGTCAACCAAAAACCCGTAAAAAAAATTTGGACCATTTCTCGATTTATGCGTGTCATCCTTGCGCAGGGGCCATGCTAATCTTCTCTGTATCGTTCCAATTTTATCGGATGTCCCCGAAGGGACACTAAGTAGTTGCGACGCTTTAGTAGATATATCTTACAATAGAAAATTGTTTATCCGATGTGGGATGAAAGCACAAACTAAATAATTGGGCCTTTAGAATTTATCTATGATGGGCCGTTAAAGATTGATTAGCCCTTTACTGATGGACTTTCACTGTTGGATGGGCCCTAAAATTTTCCTCAAAAGAAGTATAGCTGAATCAAGCTCAAAATCGATTGAAAATTCGTCGGTGAAGTTTAGCGTCGGGGCCGATACTGACCGATTAATTTCGCCAATGAATCCGTCGGTGATCAATTTTTTCGATATTTTTTTTTTTTCAAAAAGGGGGAACCATTAATATTAATAGGAAAAGATTAACATTTATTACAAGCACATTATATGATATGCTTGTTTATCAAATGTTGTATTACAAACAAAACATAGTATAGATATATATATGGACATGTTACGGCACCAACTAAAGATATATAGAGGATAAAAATGAACTATTCCCTGAGAAGAAGCAGTCATAGATAAAACCAAATACATAATCATTTTTCAAACCAACAAAAATGCATTAGGAATTAATTTCCCATCGGATTTCTCTCCGCTATATATCCAGCCATCGATCGCACCTTCCCACCGTTATAATCCGAATACATCTTCGGCGTTTCAATCACCTGCCGAAAAATAAATCGACATTAATCTCACCTCATTGAGGAAGCTGTGTTACTAGAATGAAAAAAAAATGTTCCAAAATCGGAAAACATAGAACCGGAATCGGCAGAATTCAGAAAAATTCCATTTTTTAGTCATCTGAAATACAAAAACGTAACATTTTCGATAATATAAGTGTAAATTTCGGGGAAAACGGGATTTTCGAAATTATTTTTGGAAATTAAAATCGGATAAAAAAACGGAAAGCGGAGTTTTGGAATTCAGAACGAAAAAAATTGCTCCAAAATCGGAACCGGCGGAAAATCGGAAATTCCGGTCAAATTTCCAACCCTAATCACGATTCAATCAAAACCTTAATCATGATCCAATCAAAGATCAAAAATCAAAACTTACATGAGAATGGGAAGTGGTCTGACCACCTGAAGTCATAGAGCTCATATTCATCGAAAAACTAGGCATAGTCTCTTCAGCCAAAGCTCTCAATCTATTAAGCTCCGGCAAAACTGTAAGTCCCAAATCCGGTCTATCCTTCCGCCTCAACTCAGTACACTTAAGCGCCATCTTGGCAAAGACCAACGCCTCCTCAACCGGCCAATCAGTAACCTCCGGATCGAGCATCTCCGCAAAAGTCCCCTTCTCAATCGACCTCTCCACGTGATGAGTCAGCCCCATGGGTGACTTAGCCGTAATTATCTGAAGCAGCATAACTCCAAGCGAATAAACATCCGATTTAATACCAAGCATTCCAGTCTGTTGGTATTCGGGGTCGATGTAGCAGAAAGTGCCAGCTGTCGAAGTCATGCGGTACTGTGTGACTGTATCGGCGACAGATGGCGGGACCAGCCTGGCTAGGCCCACGTCACTGATTTTGCTGACGAAGTTGCGGTCGAGGAGAATATTCCCTGGTTTGAGGTCGCGGTGGACTAGCGGCTCTGGCTTGGTCTGGTGGAGGAAGAGGAGGCCAGTGCCGATTTCGGCGGCGATTCGGAAGCGGAGCTGCCACGGGAGGACCGGGGTGTTGCCTCTGCGGAAGAGGCGGTCGTCCAAGCTGCCATTGGCCATGTACTCGTAGACTAGGCAGCCGTACTCTGGGCAGGCTCCGAGGAGGAGGACCATGTTCGGGTGTCGTATGCAACTCAGAACTTCGACCTGAATTAAACATGTTATTAGGAACTGAAATACCGTTTCAATTTTAGTGGTACTGTTTCGTTTCGACTTCAAATGTGATTTTGACTCTTTTTCAATCCGAAGTTGGCAAAATTTGAAACCTCAAATATGTAGTCCTTTTGAGTTGTCTTTCTAATACAACTTGAATCAGTTAGATTGGATGTCGACCTAGAGAATTATGCATGAATTGTGAGAGAATTATGCATGAATATTCATGCACAATTCATTCATGTATTTCTCTGTCACCCGACATCCAATCCAGCTGATTCAAGCTGGATTAGAAAGCCAAGTGAAAGGGTTAAAATCATATGTGAAGTCGAAGCGGTACCAGTAAAATGGAAACGACATTTAGAAACTATCCCACCTCTTGCTGAAATTGTGACCTTCCTTGAGCTGCATCGGGGCGAAGAACCTTGACCGCAACCTGCGTGTGATCTAAGTTGCACTTATAAACAGGCCCATATCCACCCTCCCCGATTTTACGAGACTCCGTGAAGTACTCCGTAGCTGTTTCGATTTCCTCTATGGAGTATTTGCGATATCTAAGATCGGTTTGTGCCAACTTATCAAGAACCTTCTTCTTCTCCTCAGCTTCTTTGAGTGCTTTCCTTTCGGCACTGATTCGCTTTTGTGCCTCGAGTTCAGCCACTTTCTGAGCAGCTTCGGCTTTCTCAATAGCAACCCTGCATTTCTCTTTCTCCTTTTCCGCAATTGCCAATGCTGCTTCTTCGGCTAATCGAGCCTCCTCGAGCCTCTGTTGTTCTTCTACTTTCCATCGATGAAGCTCCAATGCCTAGATATATATATATATTAGCAGACTAGTATTTATTGATGGATCATCGATGTAAAAGGTTTTTAGGTATTCTGTTTTTTACACTGTTGTGAATAGGGGTAGAAATCAGACGGATTGGATCGGAATTAGCAATTTTCCGAAAAAATACCACAAAAATTTCTTTCCGGATTGGAAAATTCTAACTCTGTTCCCAACAAAATCGGAAAAATAAAAAATCAGAAATCAGAATTAGTAATCGAGAACATTACTTTCTGTTTAGCTGTGAGTGCTTCCCTGCAAGCCGTGCTATACATATCCATCGTCTGTTTGAGCTCCTGCTTAAGCCTTCTCATCTCTGCTTCGACATCATCCTGCATATATATATATATATATATATATGTATACGTGTATATATATTATTATATTCCATAAAATGAACAAGTGAAAAGCCCTTAACACTGTAGACTCTTTTTTGCATACCAGGCTTTGAGAACCAGACCAAGAAAAGTTCCCACTTTCCTGTGAGCTGGACGAGCATACTCCGAAGCTGTTATTTGCATCTGATGACCTGGCATTAGAAAACGGAGATCCGAAACTCAACCGATTCTCGGTATCCGAACTGTTTGAAAGACGAGGAGCCATCATCATATCCTGCTCTAAAGATGGAAACATGCGCTCGTTGCTTGGCCTCACTGAGCTCACAAACGATATATCCATATTATCGGGCATCGAAAGTTCTCCGTAGGATCGGTTTGAAGCTTTGCAGTTGCCTCTAGTAAAAGGTGACCTGTCGGAATAAATATATTTATCAATTGTTTTCATCCATTTTCTTGATAATAGTAATATATATTTAAATTTGATGAAATGTGATTAGCTGTTTGTAACGGATAGCTTACTTGATTGAATCTGTCTCCTCCAGTGTGGACTTGGAGTTGGATGAATACTGGGTTGCAGAAGTACCTGTCGAATTGGGGAAATTTGGTTTCATTTCAATGTAAAAGACAAAAATACCCTCACTAATTTAAAAAAAACAATTTGGTTTTGAACGGTAAACGACCGGGGGTGCAAAATGTAAACTAAATTATTCCCAGGGTGCAAAACTAAAGTTTGCAGTTTGCTCCACCGTGCGACCCAATTTCGAGTGTTACTTGGTGAGGAAATGGCTGAAGGATAAAAGGAAATGGAAATTTGAATTTGACATATGGAATCACATAGAAAAAAATGCTACTGAAAAGACAAAAATGCCCTCATTGACTTCCAAAAGAAAATCAACTCAACAAAATGCTATAATTTTCCAGGAGATGCAAAGTGACTGAACACTACATTTAGAGCGTGCAGAGAGGGATTAAGTGATCAAGAACCGGCAATTCCGAAGATTCAAAAATAAAAATAAAAATTGATAATAATAATAATAATAATAAATAATAATAATAATAATAACACTACCTCGCATTCCATTGCCTTGCATATAACGTGCATCATTTTGACCCGAAGTAGGATTACTACTAGCGTTCTGCGAAGAACGAGGAGCTTCTTTTGAAAGTGATGATACGGCCGATCTAACGGTCGAGACTTTCCCTTTGGAAATGACGTACACTGTACAAAAATCCGGTGCCCCTTTGGTAACACTCCCCGGTACATCAACAGTCTTGAATCTTCTGTGTCCATAGATTTGTAAGTGTTCTTCGCTTATCTTCATTTATGAATCTAGATAAAAATAATATACATATCCATATATATATATATAAGGTGAAACAGCTCCTTTATATTACCTAACAAATCCATTCTTGACTGTGGAACCGACCACTAAGGTCTCGATCGTGTTGTTCTTGACATAGTCACAAATGGCTCTTGCAATGTCAGTATCTTCAATTACAACTTCATTGACTTGTATCTGTACCCCCAAAAAAAAAGAAAATGTCATAAACACATCATAGAGAAATCGTACACGTATGTATGTATATGAAATTGGGGAGAGTATATTAAATGGACTTACGTCCTTGCGGGTGCAGAAGCAACGGAAAGGAAGGAAGAGTTCCTTGAATTGATCGGCCGCAACTTTGCCGTCATTGTCAGAGAAAGCAACGTGACTTCCCACTTTCATCCGTCACCGAAACGCAAAATCGAAAATAAATAAAATTAGAGCAGAGATTTCATCTATAGGTGATGAAATATATTTCATATTGAGACAATGGCATATTTATGCAACTCTTGTTAAAACATTAATATTTCATACTTCACACATGATCAATCAAACCTCATAATCATATGGGTGAGTTATGAATGCTAAAGGAATGCACACACACACATACACACACAAACACACACACACACACACACACACACACACACACACACACAGAGAGAGAGAGAGAGAGAGAGAGAGAGAGAGAGAGAGAGAGAGAGAGAGAGAGGAATAGGTACGTGGAGCAGAAGAGGTCCTCTGTTTGACATGGAGGAGGGCAACAGTTTTGCCTTTGCCCAAGAGATGATCAACAGCCCATTTCAATGCAGCTTGGCTGCCTTTATCTTTATCAATGGCAACTGCTACCATATCTTGCTTCTTTTCCCCATTCCCCTTCTGATACGTCATTTTCGAATTGGGGAAAATCTCGCACAAGACAAAAACAAATTAAAAAATCTCTTTTCACACCACCTCCAACCAATTCAGGACCTCCAGAAGAGAAGAGAAGAAATTTCCGCCCTAGGTTTTCTTCTTCTCCCTGGAAAAGAAAAGGGGAAAAAAAAAAAAACTTTTTCTTTTCCTTTTGAGATCGTGGTGTTGCTTCCGTGCGATGAATGCTATTTCATCTCCATTGGAGAATTTGGGAGGCACACTTCCCTCCTCAATTGGAACCAATTTCCTCTTTTGATTCATCTTTTCCAAATTTTATTGCTTCCTTCCATTTTCAGCCCTACGAATCCCCCTATTTCCATGCCTTTTCTGCACACCATCCGTTCGTCTCTCTCTCTCTCTCTCTCTCTCTCTCTCTCTCTCTCTCTCTCTCAAATTCATTTACTATTATTATTTTCTGTGTCTGTTGAATGGTGCAGAAATTTCATTCCGAACTCGTTGGATCGAACTGGACTCAGGCTGCTTCACATTTTAATGACTTCATTCTTTTTTTTGTTAAATTACACCTGCCTCCATGAAATTATATGTAATTACGGTTAGACCCCTCTCATTTCAATTATTATGCAATTACATTTTTTTTTTTTAAATTATCACTGACCAAATATATTGAGTAAATGGGTGTAAATGAGCCAAACTCGAGCTTTCATTTGATGAGCTCAAACTCGAACTTAAGCACTCATCTCCTTTTTCTTTTTCTTTTTTAATTTTAGTTTTTTTTACTATGAATAGTTTATATGAAAAGTTAAAATATTACAAAATAAAACACTAATCTCTAATTTTTCCATCTTGGGCGTTCAATTAAAAAAAAAAAAAAAAAATTGCACTGGGCGCCCAAGTTGGGCTTTTACGCGTTTTGGGGTTTTAGAGGGATAAAATATTTTTTTGGGTGGTTTTGTTATAAACCGCAAATAGCAATTCCCTTTTTATATTAATAATACAACTAAAGATGGGCTCGAGTTCGAGCTTGAACTCGAGCTTTTGTCAAGCCAGCTCAGCTCATTTACACCCCTAAATAAGTTATAGTTTCTCCTCCCTGAAGATAGGCCTAACTATATATAGACCCCTCACATTCCGAACACATTACACACACATCCTTTAAAAAGTTTATTCTGAACTAGAAACTGAATTTAAAATCATTAAACTATAGTATTTTAATTTTTACTATAGTGTTATGAATAAACAACAAAATGCAGTTATTTTTCATATAATCGATTTACAACAAATTAAATCAGCCATCGAAAGTGATTGTTGAATGTTAGTTAATGATAATCAACTTCAAGGGAGGAGACTAATTTTTAAAGAGTTTAAAACTCAAATCTTATATAACTTTATTTAAAAAAAAAATCTATTTCAAATTAAAAGTCTCACAAAATCAAAATATTATAACTAAAATTTTCAAATAGTTAAATTTATCTTATTAATATGATATAAAGCAACATATTGTATCTTCTTCTGTATATTCATTCCTATTAAGATCTGCATGGAGTAACTCTGCATGGGGAGGGAATATATATACGTGCATGATAGCTTGTGCATTTTATCTATTACAAAAAAAAAAAACGCCAGATGTGCTGAATATAATAAAAACCAACCAATTAATTAATCTAATATTATATTCAATAAAAACAAGGCATATTTTATTATATACATGATTATTTGCTACACCAAAAAAACCAAAAAAAAATATTAAAAAAAAAAAAAAAAAAAAAAACAGAAAGATATATATACAAACCCACAGTTTTGGCATGATTTGTTGCATGATTCATTCATCTTCATAACAATCTGGCTGCTGCGCATACACACACACACACACACAATGAACTGATGATCTCTATCGATCACTTTTGTCAGTTTCTACCAAAACCACTTCAATCAAACTAAATAAAAAAAAAAAAAATCAAAATATAAGGCTCAAAACAAACAACTTGTAGATAGAAACACACACATTCTATATATCTAACTTTGAGCAATTTAGGCGACAGCCAGCCGACGACGACAAGCTTCCCGGCTTTCGCGGAGATCGATTGAGTTACGTACGAGATGTATATATATGCTGTACTCTTTTAATATTCCTTAACCTCTTCGATCCTCTCGACGGCTTCTTTAATGTCGGGCCTTATGTCGACGTCCACCTGGCAGCAACTCAATCCAATATTCAAGAGTTTCATCATCTCCACCACGGAACGATCGTCCCTCTCCATGTCCGCGTCAAGAACCTCCACGTTGTCGCCGTCGTCACCCACGGCGGCCTCCACCCACGCCGCCACGTCAACATCACCCGTCGCCGCCACCGGCGCCCTGCCTCCGCCTCCGCCTCCGCCGCCGCTGTGCTGCAGGAAATTGGACGGAAACCTACCCGTCAGGGTTTCGAGGATGAGGATGCCGAGGCTCCACACGTCGGTCTTCTTGGTGATGCGGCCGCTGCTCTTGTACTCCGGCGACTTGTAGGAGATCATGTGCTCCTGAGCGTGCTCCTGGTTCACCACCGGCACTAGCCCGTAGTCCGCCAGCAACGGCGTGTAGGACCCGTCCAGGAGCACGTTCGACGATTTCAAGTGGCCGTGTGGGGCCGTCAGGCTCGGAAGCTCGTTGTAGAGGTACATTAGCCCTCTCGCCACTCCCTTCACTATTTTTAACCGTGTCGGCCAGTCTGGACACCGGACGACTCTGCGATCTATTGCCTGCCATGTGGCCGATAGATACAGCAGTTGCGGAGTCAGGATTTTATAACCCAGAATATATCCATATCTAGTTCATTAATTTTTCAAAACAGAACCTTGAGAGATGGTCCCTTATCTAGTATTCATCCAGGAATATATATATATATATATATATATATATATATATATATATATATATATATATATATATATACATCCCGTGAAGATGAACGGCGAGGCTGACTTTCTCGGCATAGTCGGTGACCAAAAGCTTCTCTTCTTTCCGGTAATAAAACCCGACAATCGGAAGCACGTTCGGGTGGCTCAGCCTCCCCAGCCGTCTCATATGCTCATGAAACTCCCCTTTATCCACATTGTTCATGTGCCTAAACCTCTTCACCACCATCACCTGACCTTTGTTTAACGCCGCCTTGTACGTGGACCCGAACACGCCGCTGCCGAGGATCTCCGCGGACGCCTTGAGCAAGTCCGTCATGTCGAACCTGACCCTATCCTCTTTCAGGAACGTGATCTTCACGCTCGGTTCCGACGACTTCTTGCCGCCCCCGCCGCCGTGATGGTGGAGTTTCTCCGGTGAGGACGAGCCGGAGCCCGGAACAGAGGATAGTTGGCCTGTTTCCATGTTGTCCAGGTCTGGTCTTTTCTGGTGGCCGTAGGCGGCGGCTGCCGCCTCCGGCGGCTGGGGGATCTGCTTGCGGCGGCGGAGGATGAAGACTACTAGTATGAGTGCTGAAGAAGCCGCCGCCACCAGGATTGAGACGATAATTATTGATCCGAGGGTGAGGTGCTGCTTGGGAGGGCATAGTGCCAGCGGGGCACCGCATAGTATTTTGTTGCCTGTTTACCAGACTATCATGTGAGAGAGAGAGAGAGAGAGAGAGAGAGAGAGAGAGAGAGAGAGAGAGAGAGAGAGAGAGAGAGAGAGAGAGAGAGAGAGAGAGAGAGAGAGAGAGAGAGAGAGAGAACTAACCGTCAAAAGAAGAAGCAGGGAAATTACTGAGAGAGAGGGGAATCTCGCCGATGAGTTTGTTGTTGGAAACATTGAGAGTCCTAATCAAGCCGGCCGGAAACTGGGGAATCTCGCCTTCGAACTGATTGTTTTCCAGCATCAGCTCCTTCAGCTTCTTCAGCACAATCAAAGAAGCCGGAATCTGACCTGTGAATTGATTGTTGGCCAAATGAAGCTTCTTCAACGACTCCATCCCCGAGAAAGTACTCGGCGAAATCTCGCCGGAAAAAGCATTGTTCGAGAGATAAATCGATTTCATGTTGGTTAGTTTCGACAGATTCGGCAAAGACCCGTCGAATTTGTTGTTCATAAAGCTCATCGTCCTCAAATTGGGCAATTTCGCGAGCACGTCGACGTCAATTACCCCCTCCAGCTCTAAATTCTGAAGCTGGAGCCCCCAAACAGTTCCATTCTCGCAGAAAATCCCCACCCAATTCTCCTGGTCGCCGTTGCACGGCGGCGAGCCGCCCTGCACCCAGCTGGAGAGTGCGTCGGCGTTGTCGAGGGAGTTTTTGAAGGCGATCAGGATGTCCGCCTCCGGCTCGACGGAGGAGGCCGCCGTCGCCGCCGCGGCGAAATGTAGGAGGAAGATGACGAGAAGGACGATGCGTATCGGAGACATTTGATGTTGAAACGGGGGCCGCCCGCGCACTTTGCCGGTGGGGTGGCGCGCCCCTGTGGGGAGGGGGAAGTGTGGTGTGAACGAGAATGGGTGTTGTTGTTTTTCCAGGGGAGGCGGAAAACTGAATGCAGGAGAAAACAAAATGCAGGAGATTGTATTGGAGACGATGGAGGGAGATCTAATTAATTATTTAATTAATTAATTAATTAAAAACAAAAATAAAAAAAGAAAGAAACAAAAAGAAAAAGAAAAGACTATTCTCCTATCTATATTTGTGTTAGGAGAGATATTATTTTGTGGTTTTTGCATGAGAAATGTACGCTACGCCTTTCAATACACTTCAAAAACTTGACTGCATATTAACTAGGGTAAATTACCATTAAGCGTAAGATCAAATTACGGAAAAGCCCCTTGTGTTCATGTAATTACAATCATCTCTCAACAGTTTGTACACATTCGAGCTCCACAGTTTGAAACAAAAATTTGAAACAAGATGATGATAAGATGTAAATCTCTTGGTTTGTAAATATCAAATTGTGGTGCATCAGAAACTGTATGTTTGCACAAAACGAATACAAACTTGAGAATATTCCGCGAAATTTAAAAGATTGCATTGAATTTGATATGATAAGGGTACGGACGTAAATTTACCCTATATTTTTATTTAGACTTCCTCAAAGTTGACTTGTTGAATTTTTTTTTATTCTAGATCAAATATTGGGTTAAATTATATTATCACCCTTCCCTAAGATTAGGTATTGCATACAGACCACCTTAGAATAGCAAAACAAACAAATAGCAATAATGTAGACTGCAAATGAAACCATAATTTTCACAGGCTAAAGCAACGGTTATACAGACATACAAAACATAAACATGATATTCAAACTATCTGATCTTTTTTACTTTTTTTTTTGAGTTGTATAAGGTGAGACAATTTCTAGAAGGATTAAAAGTCAATTTTAGAGTTTAAAAAAATGAATAAAAATCAATGGATGAAGCAATTTTTTCTATCAAATTCGGCATATCCGACATCGACAAGGCAAAGACCGTCCGGAGGTGCTGGTGGAGCAGTGGCTCGCCGACATGTGGCATCTATCAGCTTTAGCAGTGCATCTTCGTCTGCACCTGCAGCTGCTTCTCTAATTGCTGTTGCTACAAGAACTCGAACCATCTGCAAACCACAATAGGCAACCACAAAACGGTCAAATCGGGAAAAAGACCAAGTTATTTTTCTTTTCTTTTTTATTATTATTATTTTCTCTTTCTGTTTATGAGAGAAGTGGCTACCTTCCGCAAGAAGCGATTGGCGACCAACTCAATGCACATTATCTTCGAGCGAGTTCCCTCCTTTCATACAGGGAAACATTATTCAAACAAAATCAGAATCAAAAAAATAAACATGTAAGTTGGTGTAAGTGAAGGCACGTGATCATGATTAGGTCTATAAAGCATGCACGGGCGCACAATTTGGATTCAAAAAATAGTAGATTACACAGGTGTCTAATCTTCGAGTGATTTGATTTTTTCACCACCCCAAGAAAATAATTTAGCGAGTTCTATGCGTAGAAATATTTATGAGCCAAACAAGTATTACTACTTGCCACTGTCAAGTATCGACCCAATCCTCAAATATCCCGTTTCTTGTTCCTATGAAGTCTCTGGCTTTTGCCCTGCCTAATATCGAACCAACATCTCTGTAACTGCTTAAACACTCCAAATATTTATAAACGTTTATTCAGGTTATTTCACATTTTCACATGCTACTATCAACTACGTGACATGATCGTTAACATAGCTAAACGAATTCAAGTATTTACAACCGAACAAACCACATCTTTTACGAAAAGGAGAGAAACGATTTTACACGGCTAAATAGAAAAAGAAAAAAAGAAAAAAGCAAAAGTAAGATTTTGTATCATTTGCTAACCTTTGGACAGCGTATATAGGCCTCTGAAGCCCGTGAATGGAAGATAAAGCACTCTGTTGGTGGACCACTGCAATGTCGTAAAAAAATACGGATAGAATGTCAGTCCTTTGAAAAAAACCAACAATTGAAGAATCTAATTTTCAAGTTCATAGTTTTCAACTTATTACGGATATGCATATAGTGGTCAGTTCCTATTCACGACAACTGCTTGTTTCCTCTTCCAACAGGACAAAGGTAAAATAAATGAAAACGTGGATATGGCCTTCTTGGGTAAATGCATATTATATGTTAATGGAAGAAAAAGACAATTCTGCACGTGTCAACGTTCATATGAGGGCATACCCTATAGTAAATCAAAGCGCGTTTTTTAGATTGAAACATTAACCGATGCATTAGCAATGGCCACCAAAAAGCCAAGATATTTGTAAAACTAAATGACAAGTGACGAAAGACTGGCTGCAATAACTTCATATTGTGCTATACAAGGACCTGAGCCGGAGGAGCACAATGTCTAATCAGAAAATAATTGCGAGGAAATTTGATTAAAAAAATTAACAACATAAAATATTATTAGTCTTACATGTTTCTCGAGGCCTTAGTATCTCGTGCAAACATCCTAAAAGAAAGCAATTTTCCTTCCAGGTGATGTAATAGACGGTTAACACAGCTTACATCAAAACTGAGTGGTTTGTGTCCAGTTTGTGTTTCAGTCTGTTCATAATCGTCAATTTCATTTCCGCAATTCTCCACACCAGGGAGCTCACCGTATCGACCATCATGGCAAACATCACTATCCAGAACATTTTTCTCGCATTGACTGGCTTCATCATCCACGTTTTCGTCATCAAACGGAAATATGTACAAATAGCGTCTCCACTTTGCAGAGAAATTAGGGTGAAAGTCACGTGTGACCTTAAAACATATATATTATGTGCCCATCAGTATGTTATCGTAGCGTTCTGTAAGTTCTTGCGGTCATGTTCTTAAACATTTTCCATAAGTATAATTACAGAATAAAAAATCATGGCCATAATTTTCATAGCTCAAGTGATACCTGAGAAACAGAAATGGCTCTTATCTTTCCTGGAGCTACACCGTTTATTGCATCCTCGATGTCTACAGTTTTGATATCCTTTCTCCACGTATCTAACCATATAAAAAATCGGACGAGCAATTCAAATTATACACAACAGATAATGTCATTAAGTCTGAAATATATACGTATTATAAGTGATTTATTCAACCGGCAGTCCTGCATCCAGGACGGATCTCAGATAGAGGTTTTGTATTCTTTCTGTATACTGTAATTTCAGCCTTTACTGTTATAGAACAGACAAGCTTTTAAACATGCTTTAAACGGAACCCAATTTTCATTTCTCTTTTTTATTAGTTCGGCAGATGCCCTTTTGTCAGACTAAATAGACACATGAAGGTCTCCTGGGAAAGGAAATATTCTTAATATGAGTTGTGTGGTGACAAATTGACAAAGAAAGATGATTCTGAATAATTAAAAGAATGCATTTTTTTCCGAGGTAGACGAATATATAAGCATTACATATATTTACATAAGTTGTTTGTGAGTGAGTGATATGTATAGACAAATAGAGCCAGATTGAAATAACAAACATACAGAAAGAACAAAATTGTTCAAGAGCTGTCACCCCTTTGTCTGTGCGCCCAGCGACTGTAACACAACAATCTACTGGCAATTTCTTTTCTTTCAACATTTGTGCTTTATCTTCATCAACAAATTTTCCGAGAGATTTTTCAATCAACCTGTTCACAGCAAACATTTAAAGACGACAATTAAATTCAACATAGCTTGTGCATACATAACAGCTCATTCTTAAATCAACCTGTTTACCGATTGGTTTTTCACCAATCAGAAGGCATTTCAAAATATCAGGTAAAGATAAATGTCAGAACAAGTACTCATAAATATAGATCATTAGTTTATGTTTCACCATTAAAGTTATAAAAATTTAACGAAAAACTGGGAGAACGCTAACCCTTGAACAGTATTTAAACCAGGCTGTTTCTGCCACCCATCAAAAGAACTTCCGTGATACGAGAGCCGTATTTTGAATGTCACTCTTGCCCATCTTCCACTCCTATCCTTAGCTCGAACACTCATCAAATCAGGTTTATCACAATCTTCTATAGTTTCAGCACCATCGTGTACAGCATATGTCTGTGTAATATACAACTTTGATAAACAAAATGAAGAAATACTACGAAACAAACATTTAAGATTCTTGTAGTTCCAACAAGGTTCCTCGAAGAGGGTAAAGCTTTAATGCAACTGTTACAAAAATACGGAAGGAGAACGATCACCTAGAAAAGTAGCATGTACCGAGAATGGATCATTTGGCATGTTCAAAAAACTAGCAAAAACAGACTAGATCGCATATTTGAAGGAAAACATAACTCGAGTGCATATGTTAGGAATGACATAAGTCCCGTATCCTACTCGAATCTCCAATTATTTGCTTACATACACGAACGAGAAATTCACGATCGTCTAAAATTTTCAGTAGTTCTTCTCAACATCACATCTCTTGAAACAAAGATTAACAGTGAAACTTGAGTTAACATCAAAACTGTTGTAACTCTTACAAAAATGCGCACCTCTCTTTCGAACAATTCAGACACTGATCGACGACCGTTCACCACGTCCAGGTAAAAATCATTAACCTTTTGCCATGGCTTTTCATACATAAACTGATAGCTTTCCCTGTAACAATCAAACACCTCACATCATTGCAAAAAAAAGGGGGGGAAACAATTGAATCCAGATTCCATAAATTGGTATACGAAAACCTAAATTAGTCTATCCAGATTCCAGATGATACCAGCAGCCAATTAAAAGTTGAAATCCGAATCAAATCAAACTGAGTAAACACATACCGAAAATAGAATGAAAAAAATGTTGGAAGAAAGGAAAAATTGACTTACTTGGCGTTCCATCTGGAGAGGCTGCAAGCATCATTGTGTTGGTAGTGAATGTAACCCTTGGGAGGCGGAGGCGCGGAGTTTTCCATCAGGTTTCTCAGCCGCAGTCCAGCCGCCGCCGCCGCCGGCTGCTTTATCATCTATACCTTCCCGCTATTGCGAATAATAAATATTTGGGAAAATTAACAAAAAGTCCCTATTGAAAAAACTTATTTGGTAAAAGAAACAAAAAGAAAAATGTTCAATGCTAAAAGTCCATTTTTAGGGGGAAAACCGTAAAATACCAAAAAGTCCTAGGACTATCGTAGTATTGTACGAAATTGTCCAGCATAAATTTTAATTGATTTTAGTTAAAATAACTTTTTAGAATGATAAAATTACCTTCATTAAAATCTAATTATTAATAAAATATTATAATAACTCAATTCACTTGATAACTTGTTGTTAGAATAGTTCAACACTCCAAACTTACTGCATAAATGAAGTTCATGTTGTTTATTTTTAGTAAATTTTTCAATAGTTGAAAAGGTTTGAGTTTAACACGATTAAATATTTTGGGTTGAACTATTGTCTACTAAAATTTGGGATTCAAGGATGAGTCTGGTGGGACATTTGTCTTATCAAATCAAACGACCATGCATGTGGAAGGTGACATAACTTGTTACGAGCTCATTTTACCTACTGAAGATGATATGCTTCCTAGGTCGCTCCGTGGTTGCTCTGCATGTCCTAAACGAGCTCGTTGTTGGTTGGTGGACTTCTTTTCGGTCGACGTCACAATGCCGGCCGGCTTTTCACCCTTGTTTATGACATTGGGCCGAATGTAATCATATCCGCCGTTTAAGCATGTCCTGTGTTGGGCTATTTGGTATGCTTTAACAGTTGCAGTGGGTGAGACGACCTTGGCTTTGTGTATGACTTTAATTCAAA
Organism: Erythranthe guttata; assembly: GCF_000504015.1. The sequence goes on from NW_012194522.1 coordinate 189,482, forward strand.
AGGATATTTGGACAATAGGGTCCATATCAACGGGGGTTTCAAATAAACAAATTTCATTTTAGTAAACGACATAATTTTTTAGTAATTATAATTACCTTTTTAAATTATTTAATAATTTTTCGGTACTTATGTAATCAACGATTCAATAAATGAGATGAAATTTGAGCATACTGAAATTCAGTACATTCCGTATAATTTTACCGAATAAGCACGCATAATTATAATTTATACATGAACCAATTCTAAACTTAATTACTTTTTTTCGACTACTGATTTAGTCCGTAGGTCTTCGTCTTCCTCAAGCCAGCTCCGTTCGTACTCCGGGTGAATAAACCTGCAACGCCGGGAGGGGTTCCCGGCGGGAAAGCTCCGACGATCAAGTCAGTGATCGGAAATAGAAAAATGTATATGCAATGTAATAGTGATTAGTGTAAAAAATCTCATCCCTTTGTGTGTGTGTTGATTCTCTTATTTATAGATGAGGAAAGCTTGGCCTCCAAGGCTTTCCTTTTTTAGGGTTTCTCTTTTCCCCCAAGTCATGTATCTTGGGCCTGTATTGTCCTGGGCTCGCCTTACCTCGTTTTGGTATTGGGCTAGCGAGTTAAGGTACTCCCAAGTAGTTCCGGGGTTCGCGCCATACGACGACTTCGCTCACGGTACCGAGCTAAGACATCATGGGTTCTTCATTATGGGCCTATCGTATTGGGCTTACTCTAGTGGGCTTATGTTTATTTATTAATTGTCAATCAAGCCCGTATCAACTACTCCCCCCTACTCCTTATTTATAAAACAAGTCGGCTTTTCTTTACCTCGTTTTATAAGTACGGAGTATGAGGCATCAGTTCGCACTTCGATTTAGGTTTACGTCGGCGTACGCAGACCCTCTTCCTTTCCCTTTCATTAATTACTCTGACACTCCGCATGGTCGGTTCAAGTTCCATAGGTCATCATGGAAAGATTTCCATCAACACTTTTCGCGCTAGGTTCGAGGTAATCTGCATTAAATCCTGTCCGTTCGGGTGGGCGGTTATGATTGGTATTTTCTCTTTCATAGGTCATTACTAGGGGAGTCCAACCGACACTCTTGCGCCGAATTCGAG
>NW_012194522.1:200358-246355 GCF_000504015.1 Erythranthe guttata
CGGCGCCCGACTTTGGGCGTTCGTGCATTTTTTTTAGCAATTTTAGGGGTTTTAGAGAGATAAACACTTTTTTGTTTTGAACGGTAAATAGCACTTTTTAAACCGTAAATAGCATTTTCTTATATATATATATATGATAATATCAAATTAAAGGGCCACATAGCTCTTGGGCCTACAGCTTCTAGAAGTTTACAACCAACTGGACTCTCACTGTCTTTGAACTGAAAATTAATAAATTTTTTTTTTATATATATAATTAAAATCAATAAATATTCTCACCTAATCTATTAAAATATATCACCTAATCTAAGCCTGCTACAATTTATTAAAATATGTATTGAGAACACGTGAATGCAGCATCACATCACGTGTATATAGTATGTAATAATACTCGATTTAAAAAAAAAAAAATAATGCCGGAAACCGCCGTCAACGTCGATCAGCGGCCGGGAAAAAAAATGTTTAGACAAAAAAATATCTTTTAAAAAAATAGTGAAAATGAGGATTAATGTGATATTTTTGTTAAAATATGGGGTCAATAGATGAAATTGATTTAAATAATATTGTGAGGGGTATTTCAGGCAAGAGACAAGAGAATGGGTTTTTTTATAGGATTGATTTTAGTTTGGATAAGAGTGCAATTTAATACAAGAGGATGAGGTTTTTTGTAGGATTGATTTTGGTTTGGATATGAGTGCAAATAAGTCGTACTTTTTGTCACAGTTAAATATTTATAAATTAATATACTCAAAAATCCTATTAATTTAGCGAATTATTAAATTATCGAGTTAATAATTTAATACGTGAAAGTTTTTACATGATCAGACCAAGAAAAACTATTATTTTATCGAGTTTATTAATTTATCGATTTGTGAGAAATATCAAAAGTAATCAAAATATCATATACAATGTAGAATTTCACCAATATGAATAAATATTCCTACTTAAAAAAAAAATATAATAATAATAAAAAATAAAATATGGCTCCAACAATTTTGGTGAAGTACCGTAATTTGGCTTCTTTCTCTCATAGTCGGGTCCGCCCTGTATTTCACTCTCCATTCTTTACTTCTCACAGATCAGATCAGTAGGAACTCCGATTCAACTCCTACTCCATTTTTGCTTCCTGTAAGTTTCTTCATCTTCATCCATGATTTCGATTGTGCAGATGAAGCGATTTAGCGCTTCTGATTTTTGTGATTCTGCATTTTCATGAAGCGTTTTTTTTTTTTTTTGATTTTTTTTTTTGATTTTATGAAATTGAATCCGCTGCTTGAAAGTTGAAATGTATGTGATGTTATAACTAACAGTGTTAGTGATTCTCACTTCGGAGATTGAATTAACTGCAGAAATTGTGGGATACGGAAACTTGTTTTGGTGGTTCCCAGAAGTTGCATGTATGTTAATTATAGTGTATTTATCAATTTCAAATGCCAGTTATTCTACATCAGATATAAAAGTTTGTGGTAAATGAATGGATTCATGAATGTTTTTTTAAATCTGGTTCAATTTTGCTGTTTGATCTCTTAACCAGAAGAAATTGCATTTCTACCAACGAGTTTATCATCGTATATGTTAATTCCTTTTGGTTTACTATCTTCTCTTTTGCTAGTGGTACTTATATAATTTTGCCCTAATTTTATTTATGTATTTTTGTCTGCAGAGCTGAGTGCTATACATCAGACAGAAAACAATACGATCAGAGAAAGAGAGAGAGAGAGAGGTAAAAGGAGAAAATTGTAATGTGGAAACTGAAAATTGCGGAGGGATCAAGCCCGTGGTTGCGTTCACTAAATGGACATATCGGCCGCCAAATCTGGGAATTTGATCCCAGTCTCGGGTCTTCTGAAGATCTGGCCGAGATCGAGAAGCTTCGAGAGCAGTTTACTAAACATCGTTTCGAGCAGAAGCACTCTGCTGATCTTCTCATGAGACTTCAAGTTAGTGAGGCCGTACATATTTATTTTCATTTTTTCAACTTGTTTAATTTACTCGATTTCGTCATTTGATGTTACGGGTTGTTCCATGTTTATCTGCAAGATGCCTGAAGTTTATGTTTGAGCAAATAAATTTATTTAAATTTCTAATTTTTATTTGTTAGTGCAGTTAGTTTAATCGTTTGATCTTAAATTGCATAACTTGTGTAATCAAAGGTTGTTGGAGTAATACAGAGGAATGTTTTTTTCTCAATGCTGTTTGCCAACAGTTAATGAATTCTTAGTGTGGGGTTGGATTTAGGAACGTTGACAATGTAAATCCATGGCATATTAATAACTATGAGAGATGGCTTCTAAGAAAGTAATAAATTTTCAGCTATATTTTCTTGTCTTATCTCATTTGATTGCCATCTAAGACTGTTATGTGGACAAAACAAAAGAACTCCTATGAGTATCTAAACAGCTGAACAGTGGTAGCATTATTGATCATATTTGTACGTATGTGAAGTACTAAATTATGGGTGACTTGAATTGTTAATCTATCATAGTACTTTTTTTTTTTAACTAACTATATTTTGATCTTTACGAAATTATGTGAATAACTTTCAGTTTTCTGTTATTTTGAATATTAGTTTACGAAGGAGAATCCGAACACCACAATTTTGCCCCAAGTAAAAGTGAAAGATATAGATGAAATTACAGAAGACAAAGTAACCGATACATTGAGGAGGGCCATTAGTTTCCATTCAACTCTGCAAGCTCACGATGGTCATTGGGCAGGAGACTATGGAGGTCCAATGTTTCTAATGCCTGGCCTGGTGAGTGTTTGAATATTGACCTTGATGTTTTCTCAGCAGTTGTCACCTTGCTTCTTGGAAGAAACCGATTTTGGGAATTTGGACAACTGTCGTAGATTAGTCATTATTTTATATATCAATTTTCCTCGTTTTTGGAACAGGTTATCGCATTATCTATTACCGGGGCATTAAATGCAACATTGTCAAAAGAACACAAGCGTGAGATTTGTCGCTATCTTTACAATCATCAGGTGAAGACTGAACTCTACATGTAAATTTATGGTGTTATGCTTCTAGAATATGCCAAAGGTATCTAATATTTATGTATCTTCTATACATTTGAGGAACATGTGCTTACTGCTAAACATGTAATGTAACAGAACAGCGACGGGGGATGGGGTCTGCACATTGAGGGGCCAAGCACCATGTTCGGTTCTGTTTTGACCTATGTTACTTTGAGGTTGCTTGGTGAAGGGGCGAATGAAGGAGATGGAGCGATGGAGAAAGGTCGAGACTGGATTTTGAATCATGGTGGAGCCACTGCAATAACATCGTGGGGAAAGATGTGGCTCTCGGTCCAGACTTATCCCTCGCCTTGCTGTTTATATGATTTACTCCTGTTTCTACGTTAGTATGATGACTTTTGATTCTTATTTTTCTTGTTTTCCTGTATGTTTAGGTACTTGGGGTGTTTGAATGGTCTGGAAACAATCCTTTGCCACCTGAGATATGGCTTCTCCCATATATTGTTCCATTTCATCCAGGTAATGTTTGCTATTACGTCCTATTTCTCTTTCTTTTGTCTATTTAAAATTCTTGTAAGCGTTCATAAATAATTTAAGTGTTTCCGCAATCTTGTAAGAGCTGAAACAATATAACTAAAGAATACTCGCTTCCTGCATTATATCTTAGAGAAACCCCATCCCTTTCCTCCTTTTTTCGCCCCATGTCTCCCGTGCGACGATATGGGGGCGAAACAAAGGGGTTCCTATCAACTTGTTCCGACCTAGGAGATTAATCTCATGACTTCGGTCCTACTCCAAACAAAACATAAATCCACCTTGTTGTCTCTATAAAGACAATAAAATCACTACACAATTTCTCTACCCATTATTCAGAGTTGCTGCTGAGTATTGATCTTTACTGTGGCCTATTCCGTTACTATCCTTGATTCCTTGGTGGGATGAAACTGATTGTTATTCTAATAAGATGCAAATTGACATATTTTATGCATTATTTGATAACAGATTATGAGTCTGATATAGAAAATTAGGAAATAATTTTGTTTGTAGTGTATGTCTACTTAATACATCCTTTGTAGACATAGCTATAAATTGCCAATGGTATGCCTAAATTAATAAATTGTGTTTCTATTCATACTCTTGTAAGACCTGATTGGCATTCCAAGGAAGCATATTTTCTTTTATGTGCTAAATCATTCTACTAAAATACCTTTTTGAGGATATCCATCTGTGTTTTAATGATGTACTTGGTTCAACTGAACGCATTTCCTTGTGACATTTTCTGCATATTATTTTGTCTAAGGAACAAAAGTCTTCCTTTCATTTGTTTTACAGGAAGGATGTGGTGTCATTGTAGAATGGTTTATCTCCCCATGTCCTATTTGTATGGAAAAAGATTTGTTGGCCCAATTACACCCACGGTTCTTTCTCTGAGGAAGGAGCTCTATTCAGTTCCATATCATGAAATAGACTGGGACAAAGCTCGCAATGAATGTGCAAAGGTTTGTATGGCCACCTATATAGTTATTTAAAAAGGTTTTGTAGTTTGTAATAGAATCATAAGCAAAACATTGAAAGAGGTCTGTTAATCATAGGTTACAAGTTATCGATCAATCTCTCACTCTGTGGCTCATGCAGGAAGATCTATACTACCCACACCCTGTTGTACAAGATATACTTTGGGCTTCTCTCCACAAGTTTGCGGAACCTGTTTTCATGAATTGGCCTGGAAAAAAGTTGAGAGATAAGGCTCTTCGCACTGTTATGGAGCATGTACATTATGAAGATGAAAACACACGCTATATATGTATAGGCCCTGTAAACAAGGTATACTTGAAATTTTTACCTTCCGTAGTTCTAAGGAGTTGAAAACTTCCATTTCTTTCTGAGTGGGAAGCATTGCTGAATATGAAATAACAAATGATGTGAACAAAAAGATATGGCAATACATTTTAGGGTAGGTGATATGCGCCTACTAAGGTAGTTTTTGTGATTCTTTGAGAAACTTACCCTCAGTGGTCTTTTGTTTCTATTAAAATTGTGGGGTTGACAATTTCTTTTAGCCTTTTTCACTTTTGATGGATATTCGGTTTGTAGGTAGAAGTCCTTCATATTGTGTCTCAGTTGTTTCTTCTACTGACTTAACTCAATAAAGTGAAAGCCAACATGTTGCAATTGTTAAAACATCTCACCCTTTTTTATGTCTTCCTTATTCAAAATTCAGGTGCTAAATATGCTTTGCTGTTGGGTGGAAGATCCAAATTCAGAAGCTTTCAAGTTACATCTTCCAAGAATATATGATTACCTGTGGGTTGCAGAAGATGGCATGAAAATGCAGGTAACATTTTTTTGTATATTAGACCCACACTCATCAGATAGATTTCAGAGTCCAATTTCATCCTATTTTACCTTCTGCTGGAGGGATCTGTTAGATATAGCTTTCATTCGTATACAAAATCAACTCTAGTGTTGGATCACCCAGCCATCTCTGGGACATGTGAACAGAGTTTCAATGTCTGTGTTATGTGGCGATGGCATTAGACACCTAGATTCCTTTTCATGTATCATGTTTTTACCATGATCTACATTCTTAGATACCATTATACGAGACACACCACAAGTTGATGCAGACAAATTGAAAATCTGTTGCTATTTAATCTTTTCTAAAAGCAGGTACGGCAATAGACCTGGTGGATTTAACCTTAAGAGAACAAGAGTCTCCTCTCCTATTGACAATAGTCACTTCTTGTTCTAATCCAGACCCAAAAGCTCAAACCTGACATGCTAGACCCATTTATTTGATCAAAATTTGTTAGATGCCATATCAAATATGGAAAGAGAAGAGTCCTTGAGAAGCGTGATGAGTTACCCCTCTGAATCTGCAAGAGAGAAGAGGCAGTGGCCCAGTTCAAAGACCCAGAACATGAGCAAGAACAAGGCCTGGGTGGGGAAGGTTGGGAAGCAGATCAGTGTAAAAATGAAAACAAGTGGAAGCAAAGAAGAAAGAGAAATGAAAACATTCAAATTTAGGAAAACATAAAGCAACCAAGAAAGGAAAAGAAGTAAGAAAAGGCAAAAGAGAGGAAATAAAGAAGAAAAAAGACCAAATTAAAATGGGGAAGTAGTGACAGAATGAAAAACCCATATCTCGAACAAAAACCTGTTAGGCCTAGAGTATCGAGCTACATACACGTCGTTTACCTCTTGTAACTCGTAGAAACCACATGGTCTGAGTCTAACCTGGACCAATTGCTATGAGTGTCCCCGTAGTTGACAGATTTAAGATATGGAAGACACCTTTGTTTTAATCGAGTTATTTTGTTATTGCTGAAGTGAATTTTTCTTTGAATGCGCCATAGCAGACTTAACTATTATGCAATATTTTCTTTCAGGGATACAATGGAAGTCAGGCATGGGATACTTCCTTTGCTGTGCAAGCCATATTATCCACAGAGCTTGTTGAAGAATTTGGCCCAACTTTAAAAAAAGCACATACATACATAAAGAATTCACAGGTTAACATTCAGTTTTCCTTTATCCCATCCATGACATCTGTGTACTGACACTGTTTACTATGATAGTCCATGTTGATTATCTTATAATTTCTTTATCTTTGATTTTAAAGGTGTTAGATGATTGCCCTGGGGATTTAGATTTTTGGTATCGTCACATATCCAAAGGTGCCTGGCCATTTTCAACTGCTGACCATGGTTGGCCTATTTCGGATTGCACTGCCGAGGGACTGAAAGTAACAAGTTTAATCTGAAGAGTTTCTCATTTTTGATTTATTTTAATTTTTTCCTAACATTTATACAGACAGTTCATTATCCTGATAATGCATGCTTGTTATTCAGGCATCTCTGTTATTGTCAAAATTACCAGCACAAATTATTGGTGAGCCTCTGGATGCTAAGCGGTTTTATGATGCTGTGAATGTTGTTCTTTCACTACAGGTACCACACTTGTTTAAAGAATAGCTTATTTTCTTTGAAATACGCTGAGTAACATTCGAAATATTATTCTGTGGATTTGGGCAGATGATATATGTGGGACAATGTGGACTATATGCTAATCTGCAATATGGTGTGATTATGGATTATAACACTACATTTAAATTTTAAAAACTTAAGACTGATGGACATTTTCATGCTTAACTTAATATTAGTTGACTCGGATTGGTCCGAGCTATCGAAACTCTATAAGGGTGGAAAGTTAAATTATTAGACCTTCAGGTGTTTTGAAAACTACTCCTTTGTTTAAACTCAACCGCAAATACTACTGTAACTGATACCATCTAAAATATGTTTTATCTTCCCGCACTTTGAACTGTTGGTCAACTTGAAAACTCGAGTGAGGTAATTCGATCAGTTGATTGTTAATAAAATTAATGCTTCTGCTGTGACATCTGTACAATTTTGGTAGTTATTGAAACTTTTCAAATTTGGCAATCTAAATAATCTACAAAGTTCCATAAAACCAAGTTATGGTCAGAGTAGTGAAACAACAACAAATTAATATTTCAGTGTGGATCTCGATATGCCTTCTTCAGGTTCACATGCATTCTGATTGTCTATTCGTCCTTCGTGACTGCATTTTAAGTATAACATCTAATAAATATTCATATAGTTAACATTTCGCCAATCTGAGAATATTCATGGCACATTTTGCAGAACGCAGAAGGAGGCTTTGCAACGTATGAACTCACAAGATCATATAGTTGGTTGGAGGTACGCTTTTCTATATGTATCTTATTTACAAGACTGCAGAACTACTTTCTTCTATTTTATTTTCTTGAATGCTAAGTACTTTATTTTGATTGTTTGAGAAGTAATGACAGCTTAAATGGAAACTAGTAGTTAAGGTTAATGGTTGTTACATCTGGTCTATCGAAGCTCTAGAGGACTATTGTTGTTTACACGTTTATTTGCTGTTTTTAATAGATAATTATACAAATATATGGAACATGCTTATGCTGATTTCTACTACATGTTTTGGCCATCTAGTCACAGAATTATGCGTCTTATTCAATCATTATTAGTGCATTCTACACGCTGCACAAGCTCGATAAGGTTCTGTGCTGTCACTATATTTATATCAAATTTGTGATGTTATTCTGTATGCTTTTCTCGCAGCTAATCAACCCTGCTGAAACTTTTGGTGACATTGTTATTGATTATCCGTAAGATATCTCTCGTTTATTCTACTTCTTTTCTGTAGTAACAAAAGAGTGTGAAATTACATAAGAGGTGTATATATATATATACAAATACCCAAGAGTTGGTAGTCTTCTCTACCCCCTTCTAATCGATTTGAACTTCACTGACTTTGTAGCTACGTAGAATGCACGTCGGCTGCTATTCAAGCATTGACATCATTTAAGAAATTATATCCTGGGCATCGAAAAGAAGAAGTGGAACGATGTATCGAAAAAGGGGCTAAATTCATGGAAAAGATTCAAGCAACAGATGGCTCTTGGTCAGTTTTCCTTTTCAGTACCTTGCCCTTTTCTAATACTTGTTGGAGCATGCGTGAGGCTTGATAATGCATAATGAAGTTTCATATTTCGATTTCTTCCTTGGCTTTTGTCTTATTATTGTGTGTCTCTGCTGATCAGCTATTAGTTATGCACGTAGTATTTTGATTTCTATTTAATATAGCGATTGACTATGAGCCATGAACGAAACTTTGTGACAGGTATGGTTCTTGGGCAGTTTGCTTCACTTACGGAACATGGTTTGGGGTAAAAGGCCTGGTGGCAGCTGGGAGAAGCTACAGCAATTGCTCTGCCATTCGCAAGGCTTGTGATTTTCTGCTGTCTAAACAGCTTCCATGTGGTGGATGGGGAGAGAGTTATCTTTCATGCCAAAACAAGGTTGACATTTCTCGTCTGGTGATGTGTGAATGTGACCAATTTTAATATTTGAAAAATTTAGTACCATAGTTGGTTTATTCCGTGGTAGTTCCTGAGTTAATAGATATGCAAACATGATTATTACTGTTGGAGGAATAGACCCGCGGCACAAGTTTAAGTGGGGGGCCACCTGACATCAATCTTGTTGGATTAGTTGTGGTAGAAGTGAATGTAAAACCAATTTAGGGACGAAAATACCATGCTTCAACTGCATGCATAGGCTCACATACGGGACCCTAGACTATATCTTCGAGACCTCGATGACCGAATTAATGTGACTCAGAAATCTTAAGCATTCTTCTTTTCAGTCTGTAATGAAAATATATATTAAGTAGGATGCATATATCTCAGGAATAACAGCACTACTAAATCGATGCTATACATTTTCAATTAGTGCTATGCCTTTAGAATGAAAAACAGCACTACTAAATCGATGCTTCATCTGTTCAGGTGTATTCAAATCTAGAAGGCGACAGGTCTCATGTGGTAAATACGGGATGGGCTTTGCTAACTCTCATCGATGCCGGGCAGGTAAACTAGTTACCGCAAGAATTATAGGGATTGCATGTTTTTGTCCTTTCCTGTTATGATTTCCTGCTCAATTTGATGTATATAGTTCTGTTTAAATTGTCTGCCGGGATTTATTATTAGATTAAAGTCAAATTCTTCCTATTTTACTTATTTGAATGCAAATCGTACGGTTACCTTATTATCCTGCTATCCCGCAGGCTGAGAGAGACCCGTTGCCTTTGCACCGTGCAGCCAAAGTCCTAATTAATTCGCAATGTGAAAATGGAGATTTCCCACAACAGGTAATTCAGTTCTGTTGTTTTCCAAGTTACAAAACGGCATTTCTCCGTTAAATCTTTTGAATATATAAAAGTTCGCGTTTTAAACGTCCTTTCTTGAGATAACGATTTTTACTCAAGAATTCGTTCAGCAGATTATCTTGACCTAAACTTTTTTCCCTATATTGTGATTTTTAGGAGATAATGGGGGTGTTCAATAAGAATTGCATGATCACATACGCAGCATATCGGAATATATTTCCGATATGGGCTCTAGGAGAATACCGGTGCAGGGTTCTACGCACCCAATGAATTATCAGCTGCAGATGAATCTCGAAGTCGTTTTTTTAGCCTTATTTATTAATTACTATATAACTTATCCCGTTTGGATGCACATGCACTTCGTCTCGTAGCTCATTTCCGAACCTATCTGATTTCGTTATTCAAGTTGTGTAATGGACTTTTTCGTGAGAAAATTATCCCTAAAAGATAGAAAAACAAATGGGATATTGATGGTATTTAATGTAGTTAATATCTATCAATTGAATGTAATTTTCCTTAATTTTATTTGTTAGAACTCACTGATCAAATTAAAAGAAATGCTGATATAATACAACTAGTGAGATAATTTTATTGACAAGACATCTTCGAATATCTTTCGTAAAAATAGGGTAAATTACCGTTACCCTCTGAGGTATGCTTAAATTATGAAAAAATCCTTTATGTTTGAATAATTAAAACCACCTTTCAATTATTTATGGTGTTACGAAGAAGCCCCTTATGTTCGTACTATATTATATATGTAACGTATTTATTATGTATCACTTTATACTTGACCCGACACATAGTGGCGAATTATCAAGTAATTTTCTGGGGTCAAATTTACCTATTGATTTTCGGCCTTTTTTCGCAAAAATAATATATAACGGGGTCATAATTATTCAAATAAAAGGAGTTTTTTGTAATTTGTGTTTACCTCAGCGGTGACCGTAATTTGGGTCGGGTCATGGGATGTATCTCAGTTGACTCAATTCACTTCCAGACAACTATTTAAAATGTCATAATGATTTTTAATTTTGTTGTAATTTTAATAAATGAAATTTGAATTTTGAAACAAATAATTAAATAACTCCAAAATAGTAAATAAATACCTTTTCTGAAGCGGAGTTGAAAAGGACCCACCTACAATTTCGAAAACCTAAGCTGAAGCGCCAAAACTCAAAACCCCCCTCAAGTAACAACGCTTTTGTCCTCTTTCTCTCTCTAACACTCTCACACTATCACTCTCACTCTAACTTTCTCTCACACACACTGGCCCCGTTCTTTGTGCGTGCGTACGGACGGGTGAGATATTCTTGAACTCCGCCTTCCTTTTCCTCATCTGTACTGAGATTCGTTGTTTTTCAATTCCCTTTTTATTACTATATGTCTTCGAATTTTGAATTTAAAGTAGTTTCACGGCAGAACTGTAGCACTTTTTTTTTTACATCCAGCTTATTTTATATATTATTTAATTCGTTTGCTTCTTCAATCTCGATGCAGTGCTTGTAGCGTTGCTGCATCACAGTATTACTCTTCCGTGAAGGTGGAAAAATGGTTGGCTTCTTATGTAAGTATTTGTTTTTTTTTTTTTTGAATTTCTGAGGGTAATTTCGTGTTAATTTTATGATTGTGTTGTATGTAATTGTACTGGGTTAGATATTTTCTGGTTCCGTCTCTAAGATTATTGAAATAAATAACTTCGTTTACTTGTTATTGGAAGAATTTGTGAATGACTGCTACTAGCTGAGTTTCAATTAATATATTTTTTTTCTACTTTTAATTTCTGATTCTGTAATACACTTCCATTTCTTATTATGATTTTTTCTTCTATGTTTTGAAGGACAGCCGTCGCGAATGGGAGCTTAGAAATTGATGCTGGGGTAAATTTTGACTGAAGGGAGTTCAGTTTCACTGTCTAAATAAGATGAAGACACATGTAAATACGGTGAAAGGAAAAGCAATGTCGAAAATGAGTAATAAGCAAGCTGTTTTTGAGCTGAAGCAGCATGTGGTTCTTGCACTGAGCAAGCTTGCAGATAGGGACACTTGTCAACTCGGGGTAGAAGAGCTCGAGAAAACAATCGAATGCTTGACGCCGGATGGAATTGCCCCGTTTCTGTCTTGCATATTAGACACGGATACTGAGAAGAAAAGTGCAGTTCGCAAAGAGTGTGTTCGCCTAATGGGTACACTTGCAACTTTCCATGAAAGTCTTGTTGGACCACATCTTGGGAAGATGGTGGCTAGCATTGTCAAGCGGCTAAAGGACTCGGATTCTGTCGTAAGAGATGCATGTGTAGAAACATTTGGTGTCTTGGCTTCAAAATTGAGCAGTAGCGGTAGATTCGAGGCTGATGGGGTTTTTGTGGTGCTAGTGAGGCCGCTTTTTGAAGCCCTGGGTGAGCAGAACAAGCAAGTGCAGTCTGGTTCTGCAATGTGTTTGTCGCAGGTCATTGACAATATCCACGACCCTCCTCCTATGGTTTTGCAGAAGATGTTGGCAAAAACTAACAAGTTGTTGAAGAATCCCCATTTCATGGCAAAGCCGGCAGTCGTTGAGTTAAACAGGAGCATCATTCTGGTGAGTCTTTGTTAACACCCATAATTTCTCTTCATTTCTCCCCCGTAACCCTGTGGCATATAATTTATTACTCCGAATTTGATTGTAATAATCAAGCGACAGTTGAAGTATCATTCATTAGCCAATGAATTGCAATTCAAATTTCAAGAATTGTGTTTAGTGTTCTGTCATTTTCTCGAGGACTTGTTATATGACAAAGTCAATGTTAAAATATGCGGAAGTCAGTTGGCGGTGCATTTGTACCACTGTAATAAACTTGTTGCTTCGTTGATATTTCAGGCTGGTGGTACTTTAACGCACAGTTCTTTAACTGCTGCACTCACAAGCATTCAGGAATCACTGAAGAGCAGTGACTGGGCAACACGTAAAGCTGCATGTGCAGCATTGGGAGATATTGCTTCTTGCAGTGCAGCATGCCTAGGCTCGTATCGTGCATCATGTATCCGTGGTCTTGAAACATGTCGGTTCGACAAGGTTATCTGTTTATTTAATAATTTATTACCCCAGAAGATTCGTTTTGAAAATGCTTAACTTTGGAGTTTCATGTTTGCCCCTAAAAGGTGAAACCAGTTAGGGACATAGCTTTGCAGGCCTTGCAGCTTTGGAGAAATATTCCTGGGCCTGATACACCCGAACCTTCTGAAACTGGATCTTCTATCAAAGGTATTCTTATAAACCCCATGTTCTGATGTGCGAAGAGGTTAAGAAAGTTGTTTTATGGCGTATTATGTTGCAGTGGATTGGAAAAGAATGCTCTTGCTACATTATGCTTGAAAAATATTTTGTGTTTCGTGATGAATCAAAAGTTAGGATCGGAGCTATTTATTTGTTGCAAATTTTGTATCACCTGCAATCTATTATGCGGAATGATTAAGGGCTATAAGTCAGCTTAAGTCCACATGTGTCACAAGTCATAATTATTAACTAAAATCTTATAAGAAAATTCACAAACTTGAAAGCCTGAATCATGAAATAAACAGGACTTGGCATCATTGCTGGGCGGTACATTTATATTTGATGCAGTTCCATCTAGTGCCACATTATTATTTATCATGCGTGGAACGAACAGTGGCCCTTCTAAGCTATATTGTATAAAATCTAGCTTTCGTGTTTCATGAAGAAGATGCAGTATGATCTCGTCAATTCTGATATTAGATGTCATCTGCCTGTTTTCTCTTTATCGTATCATCATCTTTGCTAGTACATACTTTGGTTGTTTATGTGGAAGTTATCTAACTCCTGCAGGAACATCTTATAGAGATGACTATGGTGATATTTCTAGTGCCAGTGTCTCAACATTGAAGGATAATACAGCGATGAGATATGGTAGTGAATTGGCTAAGAAAAGGGTTCCTCTCTCTTCTGGAAAAGCTGGAAGAACTTATTCCGGGAAATCTCAGCATTCCGGAACTACTAACTGGAAAATTGAAATTGCAGTTCCAAAGAGTCGTAACATCTCAGTAGCAGAGAATCATAATGATGAATCCGAGGATAGTTCTCTTATCAAGAGATGCGAGAGAATAAATTCTGATGTCAGAGGTTGTAGCAATATTGGATATGAATATGGTGAAGTGGAGGACAAACAAGAATGCTCGTCTGTTTCTAATCTTTTCACTGAATGCATGAAATCGGAGGTTGTCATGACCCATTCTGATGGTTTCGATGATTCCAGTTTAGTGAAGTCAACTGGAACTAGTCAAAGATTTGCAGCGGATGAAGTTAGTATTGAAGAGCAGAGATACTTGGCGAAAATGCATGACCGTAGAAGCTTAGATTCAACTATTACAGAATCAACTTTGCGCACCACGAATGAGTGTTGTTCACAAACAGAAAAAGACATGATGGTAATCAAAAAGCACCTTTTGGAGATTGAAAACAAGCAATCTAGTTTGGTGGATATGCTGAAGGTACTGCTTTCGTTTTCTTTACCACTTCATTCATATGATTTTTTGTTGTACGATTAGGATTGGGATCTGAAATTACTGAATTTGCTCTGTAGGACTGACCTTCAATTGCATGTAATATTCTTCATGAAAGAAGTACATAATAATAGTATAACGGCAGACAAAATTCTTATCAAGTTATGAACTACTCATATATTTAAAACAAGAACTTGCAGGGAGACATAATCATCTAGAGTTCCTAAATCTAATTAAATGTCAAATAAATTCTTTGTTAAGTAATGTAACGATGACGTATTCTTTGGGTGTTCATATATAGGAGCGCATGCTAATTGTTTTTCACTATGTTATTATACTATCTCCCACCCATTGCACCCCTTGTCAAACTAGAATCATCTGCCAAAAAATTCTAAGCTGAATTAGATGGTCCTTTTTTTCCCCAGGAATTTTGAAGTTTTACGAGCAACTAAGCACGAGTTCTGGTTTTCTATTTTCAGGCATTTACGACTTCAATGATGGATAGTGTGTCAATGGTTCAGTCAAAGGTCTCAAACCTTGAACTTGTGGTTGACAAAATGGCACAAGAGCTTGCTAATGGTGGGAGATATTCAGATACATCGGCAACTAGACTTCTGAAGAGAAGTCCAAGCATTGCTTCCCCTAGGCTTTCTACATGTACTCCAAGGCTGTCTGTCGATAGCAACAAGCAACTTCCGTTACCAAGTAAACATGCAGCAGGTCGAGAGGAGAACACATTTACCAGAAACAGATCAAACATCTTTGCGAAACAAAACTCCGACATGTGGAGTGATGGCACGCTTAAGCCAAGCAAAAGTTCTCTAGGAAACAGAGCTCCGACAAACTATTGCCCAGAAATTTACGAAGATCAAATGAGCAAAAATGGCGTGTTTTATTCGGTTCCTCCTGCTAAGTCAAGGCTAAATAAACTGGAGCCTAGGGATAGCCAGTGGGAAGTTATGAAAGACTATTTGTGCGACGGGGATCTGGACTCGGCATATGCTCAAGCTCTGTGTTCGAGGAATGAACTTCTTTTATTTGAGCTTCTAGATAAAACAGGCCCTGTTCTGGAAAGTTTATCAGACAAGACTGCGAGTGAACTATTAAGCAACTTGGTCTCACGCTTAATGGAGCAAAGATTCGTCAACTCCATAATTCCTTGGCTGCAGCAGGCAAGTTATTTTGGATGCTAATTTGTTTTTGACATAGCTTGTTAGTGTATGTGTAGTCCTTTCGCCAATACTTTTAGGCCCCGTTTGGTTGCCAAGATAAGCCATGATTAACTAAATAGTTGGACTTAATTTGATGTTTGGTATTCCCAATAAATTGTCGGGTCGACCCGCCAAGATTATATAATCATGGCTTATCTTGCCTTATCTTGCCTTCTAATGAGTTTTTTTTGTTGGACGTCGCGAGCTCCAACAAAATAATTGGGTTTCATTAGATTATTTAATCTTATCTTGGCTAATCTTATCTTGCCAACCAAACGGGGCCTTAGGTTTTTGTATGGAGTTCATGACATGCATACGAAATTACTGAATTTTGGATCACCGAAGGAAGTTTTTAGTAAGATATAGATGATAGCTTTGCACAAAGGATTTGGAACGCTTCTTAATTATCGTGATGGGGTTCCCAAACACAAGAATATATGTCAGAACTTGTGATTATGGAACTTGATGGGCCCTCAAGAAATATATCGTTAATTTAGTAAATTTGAAATAGTGATCTCCTGCTTTATATCTGAACAGTGTTACGCATTTTCAAATTTTAGGAAATATTTGTGTTGCGTTATGCATATGAAGCAGAAAACTGTTTTATGCTTCCTCAGTGAGAATACGGTTTTGTTTCTCCACTATAAATCCAAAGCTTCACCTTGAGAGTTTCTTTTTTGATATCTTTTCATAAAGTAATCGTCCTATAATTCATATCTTGCGATGCAAATGTTGGTCATAATTTTATTGCATAATTCGCTAATCATATTTCGTTTGCTTCAGCTTGTTGGTCTGACTAACATCCACGGACCGACTTACCTGGTACTCTCCGCAAAAGCAAAGCGAGACCTTCTATACACAATCCCGGAAGCCGCTAAGTTGGACGTTTTTAACCCTCCCGAGAGAAAATGCCTTGCTGAGATTGCCAAAACCTTACGCCAGTTCTGGGGTTAGTCATTTTTAACGTTCGAATATATCCTTAATTAGCACCGCTCAAACAGAGTTCATTTGCATATTATCTGAATTATCCGAATCAACCGCTTTTCGTTCGAACTTGCGTCGTTGTTTACAGGAAACGGATCTTGCTAGCCTGGATGCAATGAATCTACTTTACATGGGGAAAAAAAGAAGATGAAAAACGAGTAATTGATGTCTCGATTCGATAAGTGTTTGTCTCCTAATGCTGGTCTATATGACTAACTTCAGTTGTTAAAACTGTTAAAAGATGAATCAGTACTGTATCAGTGTAATTGTGCACCACCTTTTCTCCTTTCTATATTCCCCTTTCAATTAGAGAACACTCATTTTTTTTCAAACGATGTCGTTTTTGCGTACAACTAGATAGTGGTAATGCAAAGTAGGGGTGTGAACGAGCCGAGCTCGCCTCTTTTGGCTGGCTCGAGCTCGAGCTCGAGTTTATTTTGTCGAGCTCGAGCTCGTGTCAATTTTGTCGAGCTCGAGCCCATTGTCTTTTTTTTTTTTTTTTTTTTTTTTTTTTTTTAAATATTTTTTTAATTATTATTTTATTATTAAAAATTATTTAAAAAAATAAAAAATAAAACCTAAATTGTAATTATATATATTTTTAATATTTGTATTTATTTCTATAATATTTTATATTATTATACATTATTTAAATAAAAATAACATATAAAAAATAAAAAAAAATAAAAAAATAATAATAAATCTGCTCGCGAGCTCATGAACAACTGAAAACCGGCTCGAGCTTGGCTCGTCAGAAAGCTCGAGCTTGAGCTCAAAAATCTCGAGTCCGAGTTCGAGCTTTTTACGAGCCGGCTTGTCGAGCTCACGAGTCGGCTCGGCTCGTTTACACCCCTAATATTGCAAAGTGTTTCAAAATTAATGGAAAATTTATTATCCAAAATAAGAAGAAAAAAAAGGGTAAGTGGTAATGTCAAATTACGAAAATGCCCCTCATGTTTGAATAATCACAACCATTTGTAACCTATGAATCTTCTTACACTACTATTCTTACATTATCAAATTTAGTGGAATATTCTCGAGTTTGTAACCATTTTCTAAACTAATACTGTTGTAATAAAGCTTATCTTCAATAAAATCAGTACATATTGCAAAACTTGAGCTTCACCAACGAATTAAAATTATCCAATAATATATGAGCTTTTTTTATTGTA
Source organism: Erythranthe guttata (assembly GCF_000504015.1). Next base: position 217,943 of record NW_012194522.1, read on the forward strand.
ATATTTTTAAATGTATAAACCCTCACTAGAAAGTAGTCAAATACCATTAAATAATTACTTGGGCTAGTTAAAATTAGTTGATATGAAATTGTGTGCCACTTTCTTAATCAAGTGAATATTTTAATATCAATTTCAAAAAGAACATAAAAATTAATTAAATTATTATGGTCAAACAACTACACTATTTCTTCAACACAGCACCTTCCTTGTGCACCTTCTTTTTGACCAAATATGTATTGGCAAAAAAGCACGAGGCGGTTCAAAATTTCAACCAACAACTGTATATATGTATTAATAATAATAAACTAGCACAAATATTAAGCGTAAAATACAACCACATCCCTAAGGTAAGGCTTATTTACGAAACCTCCCCTTCAGATTTGAGAAATTACATCCATCTGCATGTACTGTGTAAATTTCTTACATCCACCCCCAATAAAAATAGTCTTAATGTAAGAAAATTACAAATTGCAAGGGGTGGATTGGATGTAATTTTAAAAAAAGAAGCGATTTTTTCATAAACAGACATTACATCAGGGAGTTGGTTGTAATTTATTCTAAATATTAATTAAACAATGGAATACGTACACATAATTTCTAAGAAAGAGAGTATTTTCTTGACTTATAGCAGCCAATTGACTCTTGCTTTCTCTCTCTATACTCTATAGTCTATATATATATAATTGTCCAACATTACCAAATCATTCAGTTAAACACACACAAACACACACATTGCAAGTGTGCAACAAACACACATTCCTCTCTCTATCGAAGTAGCAATTATGATGATCTTGTTCATCTCTCTGATCATCTGCGTCTTCGTTTCATTAATATTCTCATTCCACAAAAAGGAGAAATCTGCCGCCACGGCCGCCGCCGGCGGTCCCCTGCCGCCAGGAAACACAGGGTGGCCCCTGGTTGGGGAGAGCCTACATTTCCTGTGGGCGGGGTGGAAGGGCCACCCGGAGAAGTTCGTATTGGATCGTGTGGCTAAGTACTCATCGAGTGTTTTCAGAACTCACCTTGTGGGCGAAAAGGCCGCCGTTTTGAGCGGTGCGAGCGGCAACAAATTCTTGTTCTCGAACGAGAACAAGCTTGTCAGGGCATGGTTCCCAAGTGGCATCGACAAAATCTTCCCATCTTCCACTCGATCTTCTTCCGAAGAAGAGGGCATCAAGTTGAGGAGAATGCTCCACACTTTCTTGAAAACCGAAGCCCTTCGTCGCTACATCGGTAAAATGGACCGTATGGCCCAAAAACACTTTGAAGAGGGATGGGAGAACAAGAACGAAGTTGTCGTCTTGCCTCTCGCAAAAGACTACACCTTCCAATTAGCATGCAGGCTTTTCGCGAGTGTCGAAGATCCTCAACAGGTCGATAGATTATCGAAGCCTTTCAATCTGTTGGCGTCGAGTTTGTTTGCCATCCCTATTGACTTGCCCGGAACACCCTTCAATAAGGGTATTAAGGCCTCCAAGATTGTCAGACAAGAGCTTCTCTCCATCATCAAACAGCGCAAAATCGACTTGGCCGAAGGGAAAGCTTCGCCTACCCAGGATATTCTATCCCACATGCTTCTCACCAGCGATGAAAACGGCAAATTCATGCAAGAGTTCGATATTGCGGATAAGATCCTGGGCTTGCTGATTGGAGGCCGCGATAGTGCCAGCGTTGCTTGCACTTTTATCGTCAAGTATCTAGCCGAGCTTCCTCATATTTACGACGGAGTCTACAACGAACAAATGGAGATTTTGAAATCAAAAGCTCCAGGCGATTCGCTCAACTGGGAAGACCTACAAAAGATGAAATATTCTTGGAACGTTGCTTGTGAAGTCATGAGACTTGCGACACCAGTTCCTGGAACTTTCAGAGAAGCCATTGCTGATTTTTCGTACAAGGGTTACTTTATTCCAAAGGGTTTCAAGTTGTACTGGAGCGCCACCGCAACACACAAAAACCCGGAAATCTTTCCGGAACCGGAGAAGTTCGATCCATCGAGGTTTCAGGGAGCGGGGCCCGCACCCTACACTTTTGTTCCTTTCGGCGGAGGACCGAGAATGTGCCCCGGACTAGAGTATGCTAGATTCGAGATCCTTGTCTTCATGCACCATCTTGTCAAGAGGTTCAAGTTTGAGAAGATGGTACCTAATGATGGAAAATTTGTCGTCGATCCAATGCCGATTCCTGCCAAGGGTCTTCCTATTCGCCTCCTTCCTCACGAAAAATAATCCTTATTAACCTTAAAATCCGATAATTTTATCGATTCTTTTATTCATTTCAGCGGCTCCGATAATTTGAGCTGTTTTTGTTTCGATTTGATTTCTGAGGATCTTGTACCTTTGTGATGAATTATTGTGAGTTGTAACTATTAATTTTCTTAAACGAAAACATTTAATTTTATTTGGATTCAGTTATTCTGTCATTTTTAAAATCTTTTGGCCAAGCTAAAGATGTTGACATTCATCAAGAGTTCTTCATAAGTAGGTACTGTATATTAACCAATATCCAAAATTCACTAATCAATAACCAGAGTTCAAAGTTCAAACTCAATAGAATAAGTAAGTAAAACCACTAATTAATTTTTCAATTTTGGAATTTGAAAAATAGATAAATTCTCTAAAGAAAGTAAGCCAAAATACCTCTCAAGTCAAATCAAAGCAAGTTAGATATTCCTCATCTATCTAATTATGGAGGTCACCTGCCCAGATAGTGCTATTAGATGAAAAGGAGGAGAGAAGCTATTTTTATTGAATTAAACGTGAGCACAAGATTGTGTGTTCTGTGTTACAAGGAATGAGAAGATACATCTCTATTTAAAGGAGAAGAGTTTGTATCGTAAATTACATAAGATAACTCCAAATCCTAGATAAACTCTATCTTATTGAACTATCATGTTGGGGTTGAACTCGTTGCTATAGGACTCCAAATCACTTGGTATTTCTCGGTCAAGGTTTACATGATTTGTAGGACTCTTCATCCTTATCTCTCCAGTTATTGTGAGACACCTTATCACTCCAAGAGTCCCGCAAATCACGAACTGTTGGCACAGTTGTTGCCACAGTTGGGGTTCTGCCAATACCCTCCCGCAAACTATGCCGAGCTAGAAGGCAGAGTTTGGTTCGAAAATGATTAAGGGCAGCCTTTGACATTGGCTTGGTAAAGAGGTCTGCAACTTGATTTGTTGTAGAGATGTGTTTAGTGATCAAAAGTCCTAGAGCAACTCGTTCGCGCACAAAATGGTAATCCAATTCGATATGTTTACTTCGAGCATGAAAGACAGGATTGATCGTCATATGGAGCGCACTTATATTGTCACAATAGAGAGTTGGGGTAGAGACCAGTGGGACACGTAGGTCTTTGAGAATGAAGGTTAGCCACGTGAGTTCAGCTGTCGTGTTTGCCATCGCACGGTATTCGGCCTCAATGCTGGACCGTGAGACAATGTGTTGTTTTTTTGCACACCATGAGATGAGATTTTGTCCAAGGAATGTGCAATAGCAAGTAGTAGATCGCCTTGTAGAGAGACAACCAGCCCAGTCTGCTTCAGAGAAAGCACAAAGATCAAGTGAAGTATGGGAAGTAAAATATAATCCAATATCAATTGTGCCTTTAACGTAACGTAAGATGCGCCGAACCATTTTTAAATGAACGACGGTGGGAGAATGCATGAATTGAGACACATAATTAACACTATATGAGAGATCCGGTCTAGTGAGAGTGAGATATTGTAAAGCACCGACTAGTCCTCTATAGTGGCTTGGATCTTCTAATACAGAATCATTAGATGATAACTTGGTTCTGCCTTCAAGGGGTGTACTCATTGGCTTGCAATCCACCATGGTAGCACGCTCGAGAATGGTAAGGGCATAGTGTGCTTGGGAAAGGTGAAGACCATCTTTCGTTTCAGAGATTTCGATTCCGAGAAAGTGATGGATAGATCCCAAGTCCTTCATAGCAAATTCACTGCTCAAGAGTTCAACAAATGATGTAACAAGAGTAATAGAAGAACCAGTTAAAAGCATGTCATCTACATAAAGAAGAAGGATTAGTGTCCCGAGATTAGAATGGTAGACAAACAAAGAGGGGTCAGCTAAACTACAAAAGAATCCATATTGTAATAAAAATGTACTAAAATGATCGAACCAAGCCCGAGGTGCCTGTTTGAGACCATAGAGAGATTTTTGAAGCTTGCACACATAGTTTGGATGGTGAGGATCTGCCAAGCCTGGGGGTTGTGCCATGTAGAGGTGTTCAGAGAGTAACCCATGTAGAAAGGCATTTTTGACATCAAGTTGGCATATAGGCCACTTCCGAACAAGCGCAACAGTAAGAACAACTCGAATGGTGCCAGGTTTGATGACCGGAGAAAAGGTTTCAGTGTAGTCCAACCCGTCAACTTGGTGATAACCCTTCGCAACGACTCGAGCTTTGAGTCTATCCAAGGAACCATCGGGTTTAAGTTTTGGTTTGAAAACCCATTTCGATCCAATAAAATGCATGTCCGGAGTCCGAGGAACAAGCTTCCAAGTGTCATTTTGATGAAGTGCCTCAAGTTCTTCGTCCATTGCTAGTTTCCACCCTGGGTGACTGAGAGCAGAGCGTATATTACGAGGTTCTCGGGGGATATTAACGGAGAGAACATAAGACAAAAGGGCATATTTTGGATTGGGTTTAAGGATTCCACTTTGTGATCGGGTGACAATGGTTCGTATGGGTGGGAGTGCTGGTGCAGGTGCTTGGTTCTGCTCGGGTTCATGTTCAGGTGGTGGCGGCAATATGACCTCATCAAGTGGAGGATGAAGTGGAGTTTCTAACACTGCTGGAGGGTTGTCGAGTGAATGTGGCAGTGGTACTGTTGGGAGAGAGCTGGAGCAAGGCGGCGAGTCTGTTGGTGCAATTGTTTCGACAGTTGATGCAGTTGTTGCCACATCTGGTACATCTGTTGCGACAGTTGGTGCAACGGATCCGACAACAACTTGTCCAACAGTGTGGGTTCCTGCACTAGATGAAGTAGAAGAAATCTTAGAGTCAGATAGCCATGAATCAAAAATACTAACAGTATGTTGTGAAGGTGGTGCAGATTTTGATGTATCCTTGTAAGGAAAAAATAATTCATCGAACACAACATGACGAGAAATAAGAAATTTGCGACTAGGAGGGTGAAAATATTTGTAGCATTTGTGTTTGTCGCTGTAACCAACAAAAATACAAGGGATTGTTTTCGCATCAAATTTATTTTTTCGCAGATCCCAAGGGTAAGGAAAACATTTAGAGCAAAAAACACGAAGGGAGGTGTAGTCAGGGTGTTTATTATGCAATTGAAAGTATGGTGTTTCATTGTTAAGGGAAGACGTAGGTAGGCGATTAATTAGATATACAGCCGTAGCAAAGGCCTCGACCCATAAAAAAAGAGGGGTACCGCTATGAAACAACATGGTCATCCCAAGTTCTCTTATAATTCTATGACGTCGTTCAACCATACCTGTTTGTTCTGGAGTATATGGACATGATACCTGATGGAGTATTCCAGTGGATAGAAAGTGGGTAGATAACCTTGTGTTGATGAATTCGCCTCCACCGTCGGAGTGAAAAACCTTGATTTTTTTTATTAAACTGACGATAGACATATTGTTCAAAAACAAGAAATGCATCAACAAAGTCAGATTTAAATTGCAAGGGAATAAGCCAAGTATATTTGGAATAATCATCGACTAAGCAAGCATAATATTTGAATTTGCCAATGGATAAAATAGGAGCATGTCCCCATAAATCGCAATGAATTTTTTCAAAACTAGACGAACTTGAATGCTGAGAACTAGAAAAAGAGAATTTACTTAGTTTTCCTAATTGACAACTATCACATATATGCTTAGGTTTAGTGCTGCCTAGGGGTGGAAATCGGACAGATCGGATCGGATTTGGGCCTTTCGGAAAATTTCCGATTTTTTTCGGAAATCATTATAGCCTTCCGATTCCGATTCCGATTATTTCGGATTCTTAAAATGGATTCCGATTCCGAAAAAATCGGAAATTTCGGAATTTCGGAAAATTTCGGAAAAAGAGGAGAGAAATAGGAAAAACAGATCGAAAACAACATTATAAAAAAAAAATTAAAAAAAAAAACCCAAAATTCAGCAGCAAAATCAATGGCGAGTGTAAAGCAAACAGAAATTCTATTTTCTTCATATTACATGAACAAATCAAGTATTACACATTAATAATTCCTAAAACAACCAACCAACTACTGAAGCTACAAAACAAAGAAAAAGGGAATAATGTTATCAATACATGATTGAAATCGATCGGTGCATTGATGAAGCGAGCAACTCGAAGAAGTAACAAGTATGAAGATTAACTCAATAATGTAACGAAAACGAAGAATAGCCAAAGCAGCTCTCTGCGAAGAAGAAAGAAGAATCAGACGATTAGGTATGAAGGTGAGGAGAAGAGCAAGACGGCGCAGACAAAGTGAAAGTTGGATTAGGTTTGAGAGGAGATATGTTAGGTATTTTGGTTTCTAAATTGGGCCACTAGTACATGGGCCAAAATAAAACAATCAATTTATAGTCCAGCCCAAACAAAACCTCAGTTTTATTAGTGTGAAAATATATAATTATGTAATACATTTTAAATGTATTAAAATTTCGGAAAATTTCGAAAAATTTCGGAATAATTCGGAAATTTTCGGAATTATTTTCGGATCGGAATTCGGATATTCCGGAGGTTCTATATCAAATTCCGATTCCGATCCGATTTTTTTCAGAAAATTCGGAAATCGGAATTTCGGAAATCGGACTACAAAAAATCATTCCAAAATCGGAAATAATCGGATCGGATTCGGCGGAAATCGGAAATTTTGTTCCAATCTCCACCCCTAGTGCTGCCAATTACATCAATGAAACCATTATTTTTCAAATATTGTAAACTCGAAAATTGAGGATGTCCTAATCGTTGATGCCAAATTTCCGTTGAACCAGATTTGAAACGATGAGAGAAATGAAGTTCTGGAGAACTACAAATAACATAAAGATCACCCTTGCGCATCCCTGTGATCATCGCTTGCCCTGATTGTCGTTCCTTAACACAAAAATCTTTGTCAGTTAACTCAAAATTAATCGGATATTGAGACGTTAACTGACTGACAGAAAGTAAAATTTTCTTTAAGTGAGGAACTAACAAAACATTTTTAAGTGGTAAAATTGTACGCTCTTTCTTAATGCTTGAGTCTCCAACACCAATAATTGGTAGAGAAGAACCATCACCGATGAGAACCGAGTCAGCACTGGAGTATTGTCGAATATTAGAGACCATACCTGATTTACCTGTCATGTGATTCGATGCGCCTGTATCCGAAGTCCCATTCAGTGTCCGTGACGGTGTTGTCTAGGGTGAGTGCTGCAAGTGCTTGGGGTGTATCTGCATGTTGAGTTGGTTTTTGTGGCACCCACCAACATATTTTAGCAATATGTCCGACCGCATCACAATATTGACATTTGTCATCTCGATATCGATCTCTCTCGGCAGGCGTCATACGGCGTTGTCCAGGTGGCGGAGGCCGTTTTTGTTGAGTATTCGAGGCATGGCCGGAGTAGTTTCGATTCCGATCTCTGGGTTGTTGTGCTTGAAATCCTCTTCCATTTGAACTAAACTTTGGTTTCTGATTTTGAAATCCTGAGGACGATTGATGAGACATGCGTTGTTGTACGTTGGCTATAGAATGCCATTTGGGAAGCGAACGGCGTAGTATTTGTTTGGTTGGAAAACCAACTACGTCGCTGATCGAAACTTTGAAGTTGTGAGACAAGCTCAAAGTATGTTGGCCTCGGTGGTTTGAGCATAGTAGTTGTGAAAGTCTCGTATTGAAGACCGAGGCCGGTGAGAAGACAAAACACTTTTTCCTTGTCAGGGATGGCCTTGCCGATTGCAGCAAGGCTATCACATAGGCTTTTGAAGGTTCGAATGTGCTCTCCAATTGTTTTATCGTCATCCTTACGGAGGTACGTGATTTGTTGTCGCAACGTGAATTCACGTTCCTGTGAATCTTCGGCATAGGCATTCTTTAGTGCTTCCCAAACCGAATGTATCAAGGCCAATAACGAGACCAAGTGCTTCTTTAGAGAGCGTACCGATGATCCATCCTCGGAGGAGACGATCGGCCTTTCGCCATGTGACGTAGGCGTCGGATAATTTTGGTGCAGTAGTTGGCGAACTAGCAGTGGTGGGGGGTTCCGATGTAGTGTATTGGGGTGGAGCTGGGTCGTCGTTGGTAAGATGACCAAGTAGGTCTTGGCTTTCTGCAAGAGACAAGGCTTGTTCACGCCATAGCGGATAGTTGATGGGGCTGAGTTTAAGAGTAATGAAATTTCCAACATTGAGGGATAACGAATTCATGATAGCAGAAGATGGACTGCTTATGTGCTTTGTGGAATTCTTGTTTTTGTGTGTGTGTGTGTGTGTGTGTGTGTGTGTGTGTGTGTGTGCGCTCACTCCTGCTCTGATACCAAGATGAAAATGAGGAGAGAAGCTATTTTTATTGAATTAAACGTGAGCACAAGATTGTGTGTTCTGTGTTACAAAGAATGAGAAGATACATCTCTATTTAAAGGAGAAGATTTTGTATCGTAAATTACATAAGATAACTCCAAAGCCTAGATAAACTCTATCTTATTGAACTACCATGTTGGGGTTGAACTCGTTGCTATAGGACTCCAAATCACTTGGGATTTCTCGGTCAAGGTTTACATGATTTGTAGGACTCTTCATCCTTATCTCACCAGTTATTGTGAGACACCTTATCACTCCAAGAGTCCCGCAAATCACGAACTGTTGGCACAGTTGTTGCCACAGTTGGGGTTCTGCCAATACTATTGTCCGCGTTCGATCTTCTACCATTGCCATTGCCGTGTGGAGAAACAAAGAACTTAGAACTTGTAGTTAGAATCACTAACTACGCAAGGGTAAAAGATTGCTAGGTGATTTGGAGAACACAAGAACACAAATATAATATGAAGAATAACAATCTGAGTTTTTGTTTTCGTTTCTCATCTTGACCAAGTTACAGGGACAACAAATTTAAAGACTCCAGCAGGGACTTTCCAACTTCTACGACTTTTCATAAGTCAATACTTAAGAAAACTAAACATAAAATAAAATACACAAAGTTCAAGAAAAGAACTTGGACCATCACTTAAATTAGTACAGAAGTTCAATATGCCGCTCTAAAGATGCTGTAGCGGCGGCTGGTGGTGGTGGCGGTGGTGGTAGAACCGTGGAAGGGCATGTAGTTCGGCGCATAATGCGGCGCTAGTAACATCCCATGCTGCATTACCATCGCATCGCCACCTAGAAGCTGCATGTACCACTGCCACTACCGGAAGCAGTTGGAAAGCCAATGCAGGGCCGGGGGGCCATGGTCCCCCTCAAATTTTATTTTCTTTACTACTTGTTGGTTGTAATATCTACACGCAAGTGCACGTATCGTACAAGTAATATAGTGGACTAAAAGTCCGGATATCGAACCCACAAAGTGGACTAAAAGTCCGGATATCGAACCCACAAGAAATATTTAATTTTTTAATCCTAGACGTTAAATCCTACCAATTATTATCAAGCCCACCCTACACAGTCGAATTTTGAGAGAATTAACTAAATTAAACTAAATTAAAAGACAAGTTAAAAAGACAAGAGCACGAAAACAATTAAAAACGAAGGTTTAATCAGAGTAAACAAGCCTAGGATTTTATTCTTCTTTCTATGTGATTATTACTCCCCCAATTCCTTCAATTATGAAACCAATTAACCCGGATTATTAACCTGAGATGCTAAAATAATCATAACCCGCTTCCGCGTGTATTACGATTCTAATACTCTAGATTCAATTACTATATTCCTATGCAATTAATTTTAGAACACAACATTAAGCACAAATCTCAATAATGGCTACCTAAGAGATTAACTATATTCCTATGTTAATACCACAAAGACTCTTCTACCATAGTTCTAATTAATAACCCGATCTTCCGATTTATGCGATTAACAATAACATAAAAGCACATAAGTTGATCAAGTTCATGCACTTAATAAAACAAGTAGAATAAATAATCCGGAATTAAAACTTGCATAAAATCATAGAAAATGATTCATAAATCCCACATAGGGTTCAAAATAAAATCCTAGAAATAACAAAATTAGCTACTCATGATTAAAGAAAAAACACAAATAAAATAAGTCATAAACGATAAATCTATGCTTAGAGTCTTCGAATTCTTCGTTATTGCTTTGTTGCTCTTGAAATTGCGTAAAACACAATTCATACAATTGCTTCAAGCATCCAATATTTGCAAATTAAAGATAGAAAGAATTTATACTTACATGCATATATTTGGCTCCAAATACTCACCAAATTATTCTACTCTACTAATATCGAACATTAAGCTATTGGGATCATTGGGGCTTTGTGGCCTTCAATTGTTAGGCTCTTTGGTTCGAGGTAGGAAATAAGGGTATATGTGGCTATTCTTCTTGAATTGAGGTGATTACGCCAAAATTTGAAAGATAGGCGTTTTGAACAATGAATTCACCTCTAAGGACTTTAATAAACTCGATTCTTAAGGGTTCAAAAGTTTCCACTTTTGCTCTTAAGACAATGGATCGAGCTTTCAAAATAATTCAACAACTAGTCCTTATTTCTCCCTTCTAGTCTTTTCTTCTTCTCCTTTTTTTTTTTTGATATATATATATATATATATATATATATATATATATATATAAGCATATATATTTGTCTTATTTTCGTTTTTTTTTTTGAAGAAGAAGGACCTTATAAAATTTTTCGACCGAACTCTAAGGAGTAATTTTTCAAGAATCTCCACCTATTCTACCTTACACATTGGCTAAAAGAAAGAACACCTTTTCTCCGAGGCTCAAATCAAGGTTCTAAGGATAATTTCGATAAAAAGGTCGGCTTGAAAGGCTCAAACGGTTTAAAAAAAGCCCAAATCATATCCCAAATCACTCACTACTCAATACTTCGTATCATAAATTTTCTAAGGTGAGTTCTAAAACCGAACATAGCATGATCTGTAACAAATTAATTCCAAACTTAAAATACAAAACATTCAACCAAAGCAATGCACAAAGTGTGATTCCTAGCAATAATTCACTTCTAAGAAATTAGGGTTAGGAGTAATTACAACTAGATCTCCTTTTATTTGAAAAATTGCGTACCACTTGATAAGTGTTCGTTTTGCACGATTTTTGCTTATCAATTCTTCGAGTTTTGGTCTTCGTTCGTTCGAGTTTTCGGCTTTATTTGTATATATTATGTTGTTTTTGTTTTATTTATATTTTAGGTAAAGAGAAGCTATTTTTGCCGATTCGAAACGATTTTGGAAGCGAAGCCGAAAATCAAACCAAACACATGCAAAAGTGCATTATCGAGGGTGTGGCACTGTTTCATATTTCAAGCATAACTTTTGCATACAACCTCCGATTGAGCTGATTCAAATGGCCTTAGAAAGCTCACTTCAAGATCTACAACTTTTGTGAAATGCAAAATTGTCAAATTCGGGCTACAAAAGGGTCAAAACAGTGTTTGAAGTTGGCGCAGAAGCCTAGATTGCGATCCAGCCTTCCTAGATCGCGATCTGGGGGTCTTACAGAGAGCAAATTGGGGTCCGATCCAGATCGCGATCCAGCCTTCCTGGATCGCGATCTGGGGGGTCTTACAGAGAGAAAATTAGGGTCAGATCCAGATCGCGATCCAGCCTTCCTGGATCGCGATCTGGGGGGTCTCACAGTACATTTTTTGATCAAGAACCAGATCTGTTAGAGTAGGTGACCAACAAGCCAACATGTGGCTGTGGTCTTTCGTATTTATTATTGTAATAAACGAACCTTTATTCGTATTAATGATAAAATACATTGGCATTCTATATCTTTGTCCCTTTGTCACAAGCATAGATATAGTCCTTACAGTTATTACAAGTACTAGTAATTGATCTTTAGGATCGTGAGATATTTACTTAAGTATTATAACTGTTAAACGTGTTCCTAGTGTTGGTCGAAAACCTACACGCAAGTGCACGTATCGTACAAGTAATATAGTGGACAATTAAGTCCGGATATCGAACCCACAGGGAATATTTAATTATCTAATCCTAGACGCTAAATTCTACCAATTATTATCAAGCCCACCCTACACAGTCGAATAAGGATTAATAAACTAAATTAAACTAAACTAAAGCAATTAAATAGATAAAAATAAGAAAGCAATTTAAATACGAAGATTAATCAAAGTAGACAAGCCTAGGATTTTATTCTTCCCCCTATGTGATTATTATTCCCCCAATTCCTTCAATTATGCAAGCAATTAACCCGGATTATTAATCTGAGATGCTAAAATAATCATAACCCGCTTCCGCGTGTATTACGATTCTAATACTCTAGATTCAATTACTATATTCCTATGCAATTAATTCTAGAACACAGCATTAAGCACAAATCTCAATAATGGCTACCTAAGAGATTAACTATATTCCTATGTTAATACCACAAAGGCTCTTCTACCACAGTTCTAATTATTAACCCGATCTTCCGATTCATGCGATTAACAATAACATAAAAGCGCATAAAGTGGCCAGTTTCATGAACTTAATAAAACAAGTAGAAGAAATAATTCGGAATTAAAACTTGCATAAAATCATAGAATTGGGTTCATAAATCCCACATAGGGTTCCAAATAAAATCCTAGAAATAAGAAAATTAGCTACTCATGATTAAAGGAAAAACACAAATAAAATAAGTCATAAACGATAAATCTATGCTTAGAGTCTTCGAATTCTTCGTCTTCGTTATTGCTTTGTTGCTCTCCAAATTGCGTAAAAAGATCCCTAATTGTGTGCTTGGATTGGTCTTACATAGGGTGAAGAACTTGGGGAAGAAGGCAGAGTTTCCTTGTGCAATTAAAATCCCTTTACTGCGCAACTTCGGGGTATGGGACGGGGGTCCCATAATTTGCACTAAAACTGGGACGGGGGTCCGAGCCTTGTTTCTTCAGAATTTTGATATTTTCACTTTTGACCCATATTTTCGCCAAAATTGCAGTTTTGACCCCATACTTTTCCAATTCTTCAATTTGTACCTAAAATACAATAAATCAACTTTTTAAGCACCAATTATCATTAAAACACACCAAAAGCCCAAATAAAAAGGTACGATAAAGTGTAAAAATATACACTTAACACACCCCCAAACTTCAACTTTTGCTTGTCCTCAAGCAAAATCTACCAATAAGCAAATAACTCAACTATAACATCTCATCACATAAATCAATGATCAACTTCACGTTTTCAGAACTTGTAATTATAATGACAATTCTTAGGCATTCGCAAGCTCAAAATTCAACAACACTTAGTCACTCACCATTACAAAAAACCACAATTCATACAATTGCTTCAAGCATCCAATATTTGCAAATTAAAGATAGAAAGAATTTATACTTACATGCATATGCTTGACTCCAAATACTCACCAAATTATTCTACTCTACTAATATCGAACATTAAGCTATTGGGATCATTGGGGCTTTGTGGCTTTCAATTGTTAGGCTCTTTGGTTCGAGGTAGGAAATATGGGTATATGTGGCTATTCTTCTTGAATTTAGGTGATTACGCCAAAATTTGAAAGATAGGCGTTTGAAACAATGAATTCACCTCTACGGACTTTAGTAAACTCGATTCTCAAAAGTTCAAAAGTCTCCACTTTTGCTTTTGAGGCAATGGATCGAGTTTTCAAAAATAATTCAACAACTAGTCCTTATTTCTCCCTTCTAGTCTCTTCTTCTTCTCTTTCTTTTTTTTTTTTTTTTTTATTTATATAGAAGCATATATATATATTTGTCTTCTTTTAATTTATTTTTTCTTTTTTTTTTTTTTTTCTTTTTTTTTTTTCGAAGAAGAAGAAGGACCTTATAAAAAATTTCGACTGAACTCCAAGGGGTAATTTTCAAGAATCTCCACCTATTCTACCTTATACACATGGCTAAAAGAAAGAACACCTTTTCTCCGAGGCTCAAATCAAGGTTCTAAGGAATTTCGATAAAAAGGTCGGCTTGAAAGGCTCAAACGGTTCAAAGAAGGCCCAAGTCATATCCCAAATCACTCACTACTCAATACTTCGTATCATAAATTTCCTAAGGTGAGTCTTAAAACCGAACATAGCATGATCTAGCACAAATTAATTCCAAATTTAAAATACAAAACATTCAACAAAAGCAATGCACAAAATGTGATTCCTAGCAATAATTCGCTTCTAAGTCCCGTTGAATCGAAAGCTAAACAAACATCAAATCCTTATCACATAAAACAAGCAATTTCATCATCAAACATTGATCATCTCTCATCATCATAAATCATAGATGCATTCGACTCAAGCAATTTTTTTTTTTTTTTTTTTTTTTAAATTCCGGAAAAACGAGAAAAACAATGAAAACAAAATAAAACCTAATGCATGCAAACTAAAACAAATAAGCACAAAAATAACATGTTTTTCACCCCCAAACTTAAAATTTTCGTTGCCCTCAACGAAATTAGCTCAAAGTTTAAGGATAGAAAACACCTGATTTATTCGGAGTCGGTGTGATCGGGGTGCTCCTCTCTCGCTCTCTCACGCTCGTCCTCAATCGGAAAGCTCGGGTACGGGCTCAAGAATGGGTGCCGGTAAAAATTGGATGAGAATCGACCTCCAAATTTGGTTGAGGCAATTTGTCGAACACCTTGTGGGCGTGCCTTGAAAGAGTAGATTTTGGAGAATTTGGTTCGATTCTCTAGCTTCCATTTGTGTGTGGGAGTTTGAGAGAAGGAAAGATGAGGGTTTAGGAAATAATGGGGGAGAAATTCTAATTTTTTTAAAGTTAAAACGCCCCAAAACTAGTCGGACGGCCGTCCCGGGTTTTGTGCTGATTTTCGGACGGCCGTCCGAGATGTTTCTCTCGTTACTGGTTGTGGGACGGCCGTCCCACATTTACACCTATTTTTGGGACGGCCGTCCCATAGGCAGAGATGACGATTTGATCGTTCTGTTTCCCAGACGGCCGTCCGGGATTTTGCTTGAAATTTCGGACGGCCGTCTCGACCCCTTGACCATGTTTTCGACCCTGAAAATTAAAATTCAAATAAATTAATTAGATTGCATGCCTACGACAATAAAAACAAAACGAAAAATTAAAGAAAACTACGAAAAACAATAAAGCTCGGGTTGCCTCCCGAGAAGCGCTAAGTTTAAAGTCTTCAGCCGGACGTTGCTTCTTTAATTTCAAGCAAAAGTGACAGAAGTCACTTGGCAATCTTCACTCGCTTCCCAATACGGTTTGAGCCGGCTCCGTTTTACGTTGAACGTACGATTTGAATCCCGCTCCTTTATCTTGACCACCTCGTGAGGAAGAATTTCTTGGACAATAAATGGCCGCGACCACTTTGATTTGCGCTTCCCCGGCAACGGCGCCAAAAACTTGTTGGTCGAAAACCTACACGCAAGTGCACGTATCGTACAAGTAATATAGTGGACAATTAAGTCCGGATATCGAACCCACAGGGAATATTTAATTATCTAATCCTAGACGCTAAATTCTACCAATTATTATCAAGCCCACCCTACACAGTCGAATAAGGATTAATAAACTAAATTAAACTAAACTAAAGCAATTAAATAGATAAAAATAAGAAAGCAATTTAAATACGAAGATTAATCAAAGTAGACAAGCCTAGGATTTTATTCTTCCCCCTATGTGATTATTATTCCCCCAATTCCTTCAATTATGCAAGCAATTAACCCGGATTATTAATCTGAGATGCTAAAATAATCATAACCCGCTTCCGCGTGTATTACGATTCTAATACTCTAGATTCAATTACTATATTCCTATGCAATTAATTCTAGAACACAGCATTAAGCACAAATCTCAATAATGGCTACCTAAGAGATTAACTATATTCCTATGTTAATACCACAAAGGCTCTTCTACCACAGTTCTAATTATTAACCCGATCTTCCGATTCATGCGATTAACAATAACATAAAAGCGCATAAAGTGGCCAGTTTCATGAACTTAATAAAACAAGTAGAAGAAGTAATCCGGAATTAAAACTTGCATAAAATCATAGAATTGGGTTCATAAATCCCACATAGGGTTCCCAATAAAATCCTAGAAATAAGAAAATTAGCTACTCATGATTAAAGGAAAAACACAAATAAAATAAGTCATAAACGATAAATCTATGCTTAGAGTCTTCGAATTCTTCGTCTTCGTTATTGCTTTGTTGCTCTCCAAATTGCGTAAAAAGATCCCTAATTGTGTGCTTGGATTGGTCTTACATAGGGTGAAGAACTTGGGGAAGAAGGCAGAGTTTCCTTGTGCAATTAAAATCCCTTTACTGCGCAACTTCGGGGTATGGGACGGGGGTCCCATAATTTGCACTAAAACTGGGACGGGGGTCCGAGCCTTGTTTCTTCAGAATTTTGATATTTTCACTTTTGACCCATATTTTCGCCAAAATTGCAGTTTTGACCCCATACTTTTCCAATTCTTCAATTTGTACCTAAAATACAATAAATCAACTTTTTAAGCACCAATTATCATTAAAACACACCAAAAGCCCAAATAAAAAGGTACGATAAAGTGTAAAAATATACACTTAACACCTAGTCGAAGGGTTACGCCACGAATGAGGATATCGGCCTTTCCCATTAAGACTAGCACTTAGTGTATGTGTACTGCATCTCATCAGTAAACGGTATTGTGATATCGGCATGCATAAGTGGGTGCTCGTAAGTTGACGAGTTCACTGAACTCCCTCACCCTAGAAATCTCTAAGTGGTTCCCAATAATCGAGTAGAGATATCTATGGTATAGTTGTACACCATTAGTCCTTATGACCTAGACATCACCGTGACTTCACTAGAGGACCAGCTGTATCGTGACCTGTCCCTGAGTTCCACCGAGGACCATCCCAAGGGCCAGTGTTCGTGCAGTCCGAAATCTAGTGGGAGGTCTGTGCATTGTAGTCGGGGATTCGATCGCTAGAATAGTCTTGGATGTCCTGTGTGTTCTGAAAGTTTGTAATCATTCTAAGTCTCTGGCCAGAGCTGACTAAGTGATGATTAGAGAATTCGATTCTTTAAGTCATGCACGTAAGGATTACAACACTTAGAACGATCGCACCGTCATCGAACATATAAAGAGGTCTCGATGAACCAATGCCTCTAGTTCGATCGGGACATATGAATCGAAGGGACCGTACTGTACGTTAACTATATCTGAAGGTTCTTGCAGGCACTTCATTTGTATCTAGGGAATCATGACGCGTAGTTGCTAGACGCCAATCTTGATTCGTTGGGTGATTAAGGTGAAACGAGCTTCATCTTAATCGTAACTCGAAGGGGACGAGTTTTGACCACAAAGGGTTGTGGGCCCACGGCTAGCTTACACCTGAACCATCGAGGGTCACACTGCTCGTGCACATGAGATCTTTGAATGAACGGTCAGAGATAAAATAGTTTATCTTTGCATGATTGGAAGTCAATATGATTGAGTCCAACATTCATAATTTGGAATTATGAATGAGAATCAGAAAAGGAAAAGAATAGGCGAACGTGTTAGTGAACTTTCTAAATCGGGAAGTTTCCAAATTTAGAAAGTCCACTGAACTAGGGTTTCCACTTTTGGAAAGTTGGAAAATAAGAGATGGCACTCGTAATGACGAGGAAGTTATAATGATTCCGAAAATGCAATCGTTGAAATTTTTCGGTCATTGAATTGAGAGAGACGAGCAAGTAAAGGAACTAACGAGCTTAAGCTGTTGGGCCCAGTCCAACTTAAGCCCGCTAGGGTTTTATGCAAGGGACTATAAATACATGATTTATAGACCTTGCACACACACAACAAACCCTAACCCTAGCGGCCGTCCACCTCTCTCTCTCGCCCCCTCTCCCGCGCGGCCACCTCCGCCGTTGGCGCCGCCCCGTCGCCGGAATCGGCCATCCCTTGGCCGATCCATTTCGGTATTCTTTTCTCCTTTCTTTTTCTTCCGTTAATTCTAACTACTTCGTGTCTAGTGCCACGTTTTAGTAGATCAAAGTATACGAGGTGAAATCCGAGAGGAGGAAGATCGTAGATCGAAAAACCGAGGAGCAACGCACGAGCCGAAGCCGCACGCTGCCCCACGCGCTGCCCCGGAAGTCCGCGCGTGAAGCTCACGCGCCGCCGTGGCCGTACACCGCCGCTGCTGCTGCTCAATTGCTGCCCCGATTCTACAGATTGGTTTCCGTAGTAATCACGACGTGCTAATCGCCCCTACCTCACGCTTCAAGAGGTAAATACACGAAACCCTAGTTTCGTTTTTGAGTTTTGTTTAAACTATGATTTCATGTTTGTTTTGTATAATTTTATGTGATTATGTGTAATCGGTTTTAAATCATTGCAAGCATGTTATTTAGTTTAAACGCGAGCATGTTAATTGTTTTAAATTCGGTTGAAATTATTAGCATGTAAATTGTTTTTAATTTCGCTGGAAGCGCAAAGGTACGCAATTAATTGAATTTATTTTATCGGGCATGTTCTTATGTGTTTTGAAGTCGTTTGAATCACATAAATTTTTGTTTTCCGCTGCGTATGCGTGCCCGAAACCCAACAGTGGTATCAGAGCTCGTTGCGCAATTAATTGCGTTCGTTTTAATATGCATGTTCGATTTATTAAAGTAGTGATAGTCGTATTATGTAATTGGGAGTTTTCGTAAGTTTAAAATATTTTTGAAATATTGTTTAGAATTTTTCCAGCTTTAAAATTGTTTAAAATTGGAAAATCGGATCTGAAATTGTTTTAAAACATCGGTTTTTTAATTGTTCGGATCGAACCGGTCGAACCGGCCGGTTCGATGGTTGTGCACGATTTAGTTGACCGAATCCACGTGGATTCGGGTTGGTCAGACCGGTTCTCGGTCCGACTGACCCGGCCCACTGATTTGGGTCAGCTGGACCGGACCGAACCGGACCGCTTCGGTCCGAACCGGTCAGACCGGTTGGGCCGAACCGGTTCACTGAAAATAAAAAAAAAAAAAAAAAATTATTTCAGATTTCTAAAATTAAACTTAAAACAAATTGATTTTAATTTTTGGAAAATTATTTTCAATTAATCCCAATTAGATAATTGGATCGACAATCATCTATTTTAGTAAATAGGTGTTAGATTAATTAATTAATTTAAATTGTTAAATTGATTTCAATTAATAGAACACATATATAATATTGATTATATATTCAACTTAATTAGTAGTACCTCAACATTATTTGAATGATTTATGCTAGTTGAGGTTCTATAATTATTTTGAAAAACTCGATAATTAATTAATGTAATTAATTATGTAATTAGGTCGTATGTTCCTCTTAGGACAATATGCGCTTCCATATACCTTTAGAGAACATAGATGTAGGAATCACATAGACCAATCCAAAACCTTCTGATGAGATAAAACTTTTAAATAAAATCCCTCATTCTTAATTCAATTAAGAATCATTTCAAGCTATAAAGAAATACCCAATCTGTTGAGTTATTTCTTTCCTTCTGCCAACGGTTGGATTATGTGTAGCCCTTTACTATAGTGCAGTAAGCCGTGTTAGCGGGGAGTGCTATGGTAGAGTAAGCTGTAATTCAATTGACATAATGATGAAGGTAGCCATAGAAAAGGGTTATGTTGAATTAACGTGGTCGGCTAGATTAACTAGGGACTGCATTAGTTTGGCATAATCGAGTTCTATGAGCATCTTTGATTGGTAGGTTAGACTTGACACACGACGATTTTGATATTCGCGAGATTAACTTAGGTCATTATCAAGTGTGAGGAAAATTAATTTAGGGTCATATTGTGGATATGATTGATTGTGATCTACCTTTGGGCAAATATAATCGGGCTAGATTAACTACGGGTTATATTTGTCTATTGGACCTAAAGCCCATTAAGAAAAATCAGTTTTCTCGTTTGTCTACTGGAGGGAAGTGGAACTCGATAAAATTAGTGGGAGAACAATTAAATAACACAAGTCCAAACATTTAATTGTAACAATCATTTAACGCGAATCTCTAATAATCCTCTTCTCTATATGTCTCAGATAATCATGTCTAAGAATCCCATAATGTCAATCCTCGACAATAAACTCAATGGCCCTAATTACCTAGATTGGTTGTGTAGTCTTAAGCTTGTGCTAACTGTTGAGGGGCGTCTCTACGTTTTGAACGAGAGGCTTCCCGCCACTATACCTGCCACAGCGACTGATGCTGAAAAGGAAACTTATGAAGTTTGGAAGAAAGATGACACCCATGCTAGGTGCTATATGATAGCCGCCATGGAGCCCGCGCTTGCGAGGAAATATGAGTCTCACTTGCATGCTTTCGATATAAAGGCTCATCTCGATAGCATGTATAGTGAGAATATTAGGGCATCGAGGTACGCTGCTACAAAGGAGTTGATCACAGCGAGACTGCGCGAAGGGACTTCGGTCCACGAGCACTGTCTCAAAATGATCACTCTCCTTGAAAAGCTAGTGAATCTTGATGTCACCCTCCCGGCCGAGCTCTCGTTGGATTTGATCCTGTTGTCTCTTCCTAGTTCCTATGAATCGTTCATAGTGAACTTCAACATGAACAAACTAGATCCTCCCTTGGATGAGTTAATGAACATGTTGGTCAGCTTCGAGTCCACCATTAAGAAAGAGAAGTCTGTTCTCGTTGCTGCTACTTCTGGAAAGAAGAGTTCTTTCCAAAAGAAGAGAAAGGAAAGAGTTCTTTTCCCTAACAGCAAGTTCGAAGTGGGTGAAGGTAGTGGGGGCCCCAAAGCAAAGGTTGGCAAACAAGTTGATGATGCTTGCCATCACTGTGGAAAGAAAGGACATTGGCGCCGCAACTGCAAGGCTTACCTAAAGCAGAAAGGTTCTGAAAATGGTACGTATTTCATTGACGTAAATTTGTCTGTCAACTCTTCTTCTTGGGTATTGGATACGGGCTGTGGCTCACATTTGTGCAATGATTTGCAGCTAATGACAAGAAGTCGAAGACTTAGAGCGGGTGAGACCTACCTAAGGATGGGGAATGGAGCAAGAGTTGCTGCTGAAGCCATTGGCACAATTTACTTAAATGTTTTGGATTCTAGTTTTCCTATTGTTTTGAACGATTGTTTATTTGTTCCGTCGCTCATTAGAAACCTTATTTCTATTCCTGTATTAGATATTGAAGGTTTTACTTTTGTTTTTGGAAATTCGATTTGCATTATACAAAAGAATGAGAATTTAATTTGCAAAGGACGACTATTAAACAACTTGTATGAACTAAATCCAAGTGAAATACCTATTAATGTTATATCAGCAAAACGTAAAGAGATAGATCAAAACCCCGCACAACTTTGGCACGCTAGATTAGGTCATGTTTCTTTAAGAAGGATGAACGATTTTGTTAGTGAAGGATTGTTCTCTTTGGAGGACGTGAAATCACTACAAACTTGTGAATCTTGCCTTAAAGGGAAAATGACCAAGTCACCCTACAAAGGGGTAATGGAACGAGCCGAAGGTCTTTTGGATTTGATCCATACAGACGTATGTGGTCCACTAAGTGTTAGTGCGAAAGGTGGATATAACTACTTCGCTACCTTTACCGATGATTATTCTAGGTATGGGTATGTATACTTGATGAAGTACAAGTCTGAAACATTTGAAAAGTTCAAAGATTTTAGACATGAAGTAGAAAAGCAACTCGGACGAAGTATTAAGAAGCTGCGATCCGATCGTGGTGGAGAATACTTGAGCATCGAGTTCATTGACTATCTAAAAGAAAATGGGATACAGTCCCAATGGACTCCACCGGGAACTCCTCAACTTAATGGAGTATCCGAACGTCGGAATCGAACTTTATTGGATATGGTTCGATCAATGATGGGGTTCACAAACTTACCGGCATACTTATGGGGTCATGCACTTCGCACTGCCGCGTATTTGCTGAATAGAGTTAACACCAAAGCAGTTAAATCCACACCGTATGAACTTTGGCATTCCCGGAAACCCAATTACAAACATATTAGGATATGGGGTTGTCCCGCTTATGTGAAGCGGTTAGTGGGAGATAAGTTGGATAGTAAATCCGACTTGTGCTATTTTGTGGGGTATCCCGAAGACTCGATGGGATACGAGTTCTACTATGTCAAAGAAGCAAAGACGTTTGTTTCGAGAAATGCCACCTTTTTGGAAAGGGAGTTTCTATCCGATAGAAAGGGCAGCATGATAGAACTTGAAGTAGTTCAAGAACCACAAAGTGAAGTTCAAACACAAGATCAAGCAATCGAACCAATACAACAAACCACTAATATACCTCCTGAACCTACGGTACGTAGATCCGAAAGAGTTCGGAAAATGCCGGATAGGTTATTCCTCCTCGAAAATGATGAAGATCATGTTGATCTTGGACGAGATCCAAGAACATACAACGAGGCCGTATCGGATGCGGACATGGGACATTGGCTAACTGCCATGAAATCCGAAATGGACTCCATGTACTCCAACAAGGTGTGGACCTTGGTAGATCCACCTAAGGGAATCGTTCCTATAGGCTGCAAGTGGATCTATAAGAAGAAAATTGGAGTGGATGGAAAGGTGTCGACCTATAAAGCTAGATTGGTAGCAAAAGGATACACTCAAAGGCAAGGCGTTGACTATGAGGAAACCTTTTCACCAGTCGCGATGCTGAAGTCCATTAGGATTTTGCTGGCCATAGCTGCGTGGTACGACTACGAGATATGGCAAATGGATGTGAAGACCGCCTTCCTTAATGGAGACATTGAGGAAGAAATCTACATGGCGCAGCCGGAAGGCTTCATATCTTCAGGAAGTGAGCAAAAGGTTTGCAAGCTCCAGCGATCCATTTATGGATTGAAGCAAGCATCCCGTAGTTGGAACATTAGGTTCGACTCAACTATCAAAGAGTTTGATTTTGAGAAGAATCCGGAGGAACCTTGTGTATACAAGAAGGTTAGTGGGAGGGCAGTAATATTTTTAGTGCTTTACGTTGACGACATTCTACTCATTGGGAATGATGTAGGAATGTTGCAGCAAACGAAAGCATGGTTGTCCACGCGTTTCTCAATGAAGGATTTGGGAGAAGCATCTTACGTATTAGGAATACGCATCTATAGAGATAGAGCAAGAAAGATGCTTGGTTTATCCCAAAGCCTGTACATAGACACCGTTATGAAACGGTTTAGCATGGAAGAATCCAAGAAAAGATTCTTGCCAATGTCCCATGGGGTTCGTTTCTCGAAATCTATGTGTCCCCAAACACCTAGTGAAATCGAGGAGATGAAAAGGACGCCCTATGCTTCTGCCATAGGAAGCATAATGTATGGCATGCTATGTACGAGACCCGATATTGCGTATGCTGTGAGTGTCACAAGCAGATATCAGTCTAACCCCGGCCCGGCTCACTGGAAAGCCGTGAAAGATATCCTCAAGTACTTGCGAAGGACTAAGGATATATTTTTGGTCTATGGGGGTGCCGAGTTGAAATTAGAGGGTTTCACTGACTCTAGTTTTCAATCGGATGTGGACGACTCAAAGTCGAATTCTGGATTTATATTCACGCTGAATGGTGGTGCCGTGTGTTGGAAGAGTTCCAAGCAAAGCACGACGGCCGATTCCACTACCGAAGCTAGTGATCCAGTACCATTGTACTGTGATAACACCGGAGCCGTGGCGCAAGCTAAGGAGCCACGATCTCATCAGAAGTCGAAGCATATTTTGAGGAAGTATCACGTGATCCGAGAGATCATTGATAGAGGTGAAGTTAAGGTTGAACGAGTCACCTCGGAAGAGAACGTTGCAGACCCCTTCACGAAGCCTTTACCGAGATCGGTCCATGAGAAACATCGAGAGTCGATGGGATTGCGATTTATGGGTAGTTGGCTTTAGGTCAAGTGGGAGATTGTTAGAGTATGTGACCAACAAGCCAACATGTGGCTGTGGTCTTTCGTATTTATTATTGTAATAAACGAACCTTTATTCGTATTAATGATAAAATACATTGGCATTCTATATCTTTGTCCCTTTGTCACAAGCATAGATATAGTCCTTACAGTTATTACAAGTACTAGTAATTGATCTTTAGGATCGTGAGATATTTACTTAAGTATTATAACTGTTAAACGTGTTCCTAGTCGAAGGGTTACGCCACGAATGAGGATATCGGCCTTTCCCATTAAGACTAGCACTTAGTGTATGTGTACTGCATCTCATCAGTAAACGGTATTGTGATATCGGCATGCATAAGTGGGTGCTCGTAAGTTGACGAGTTCACTGAACTCCCTCACCCTAGAAATCTCTAAGTGGTTCCCAATAATCGAGTAGAGATATCTATGGTATAGTTGTACACCATTAGTCCTTATGACCTAGACATCACCGTGACTTCACTAGAGGACCAGCTGTATCGTGACCTGTCCCTGAGTTCCACCGAGGACCATCCCAAGGGCCAGTGTTCGTGCAGTCCGAAATCTAGTGGGAGGTCTGTGCATTGTAGTCGGGGATTCGATCGCTAGAATAGTCTTGGATGTCCTGTGTGTTCTGAAAGTTTGTAATCATTCTAAGTCTCTGGCCAGAGCTGACTAAGTGATGATTAGAGAATTCGATTCTCTAAGTCATGCACGTGACGATTACATCACTTGGAACGATCGCACCGTCATCGAACATATAAAGAGGTCTCGATGAACCAATGCCTCTAGTTCGATCGGGACATATGAATCGAAGGGACCGTACTGTACGTTAACTATATCTGAAGGTTCTTGCAGGCACTTCATTTGTATCTAGGGAATCATGACGCGTAGTTGCTAGACGCCAATCTTGATTCGTTGGGTGATTAAGGTGAAACGAGCTTCATCTTAATCGTAACTCGAAGGGGACGAGTTTTGACCACAAAGGGTTGTGGGCCCACGGCTAGCTTACACCTGAACCATCGAGGGTCACACTGCTCGTGCACATGAGATCTTTGAATGAACGGTCAGAGATAAAATAGTTTATCTTTGCATGATTGGAAGTCAATATGATTGAGTCCAACATTCGTAATTTGGAATTATGAATGAGAATCAGAAAAGGAAAAGAATAGGCGAACGTGTTAGTGAACTTTCTAAATCGGGAAGTTTCCAAATTTAGAAAGTCCACTGAACTAGGGTTTCCACTTTTGGAAAGTTGGAAAATAAGAGATGGCACTCGTAATGACGAGGAAGTTATAATGATTCCGAAAATGCAATCGTTGAAATTTTTCGGTCATTGAATTGAGAGAGACGAGCAAGTAAAGGAACTAACGAGCTTAAGCTGTTGGGCCCAGTCCAACTTAAGCCCGCTAGGGTTTTATGCAAGGGACTATAAATACATGATTTATAGACCTTGCACACACACAACAAACCCTAACCCTAGCGGCCGTCCACCTCTCTCTCTCGCCCCCTCTCCCGCGCGGCCACCTCCGCCGTTGGCGCCGCCCCGTCGCCGGAATCGGCCATCCCTTGGCCGATCCATTTCGGTATTCTTTTCTCCTTTCTTTTTTTTCCGTTAATTCTAACTACTTCGTGTCTAGTGCCACGTTTTAGTAGATCAAAGTATACGAGGTGAAATCCGAGAGGAGGAAGATCGTAGATCGAAAAACCGAGGAGCAACGCACGAGCCGAAGCCGCACGCTGCCCCACGCGCCGCCCCGGAAGTCCGCGCGTGAAGCTCACGCGCCGCCGTGGCCGTACACCGCCGCTGCTGCTGCTCAATTGCTGCCCCGATTCTACGGATTGGTTTCCGTAGTAATCACGACGTGCTAATCGCCCCTACCTCACGCTTCAAGAGGTAAATACACGAAACCCTAGTTTCGTTTTTGAGTTTTGTTTAAACTATGATTTCATGTTTGTTTTGTATAATTTTATGTGATTATGTGTAATCGGTTTTAAATCATTGCAAGCATGTTATTTAGTTTAAACGCGAGCATGTTAATTGTTTTAAATTCGGTTGAAATTATTAGCATGTAAATTGTTTTTAATTTCGCTGGAAGCGCAAAGGTACGCAATTAATTGAATTTATTTTATTAGGCATGTTCTTATGTGTTTTGAAGTCGTTTGAATCACGTAAATTTTTGTTTTCCGCTGCGTATGCGTGCCCGAAACCCAACAAGATCGCGATCCACCATTCCCGTATCGCGATCTGGAAAGGCGGTGTGCAGTTTCCAAGGCTGCCAGATCGCGATCCAAGAAGCCCAAATCGCGATCTGGGCACTGAATTCGAGACGAGATATTTTTCTTTGATTTCCTACTATAAATAAAAGGTCTCTTCTTCATTTTTAAATATCTCGACCAACTCTCGATTATCTCTCGACTTCTTATTCGGTTTTCTCTTCGGTTTTCGCCAGTTCTTCGCGGGAAGCTTCGACGAGGGTTTCGACTCGGGTTTTTCATAAGCTTTTCTTTACGTTGAGTTTATAATTTCTCGTGTTCTTCATTTTGATGCTATGCTTGTAATGATCTAAACATTTTCTTCTAGGGAAATGAAACCTTGTATATATTGATTTTGATTTCCAGATCTGTGATCTATTTGTCGTTCTTTGATTCTGTTTATGTTTTCCTGTATTAAATGCTTTCGATTGTTTGACCAACAGTCGAATTGATTGTAAATGGGAATGAACTCGAGAGAGGATTTCTCGTTTGATTTTATGAAAACATAGCTCGGGTTGTGGAAACGGAGACGTGATGCACCTCGGGTAGCCTTTAAGGACTTGACCTAAATGCTCTCTTAATATCAGGTTCTGAACGGAGACGTCGGACCTGTGGGTAGACTCTAACTACACTGGAGACGGGGGTTAGGGGTACTTTAGTGTCTGGGTTAGCGAATATAGAATTGACATTAGATTCAGATTTGTAGATCTTTAACGATAGTAATTGGTGAATTTTACCCTAGAAGCCATCAAACGTCATAATTCTTCGCTTGTTCTGGCGGACCGTTGTTTTTATTTTTGTTTCCTTTTGGCTTCATGTCATCTCCCATCTTTTTCTCCCGTCTAGATAAAGTTTATGATAGTATAATTACGGTACTTGGTAGATTTATGAACTTAATTCCCTGTGGATCGATATCCGGAATTCACTATTCTGCAAAACGCGATACTGTACACTAGCGGTTATTTATACGTAGGTTTTACGCGTTTGATTTTAAACGTCTCACCTCATGAAACTTTATTTTTACCCATACCTCTCCCGCGGTTCGATCTAATTACGCAAATATGATTTAATTACAGAGACTTCTTTTAATGTTTAATTTTGAACTGTAAATTAAACTTGAGCATAAAGGAAATAATTAATATTTAACAAGATAGATAAAAGAGGCAAAAAGATTAATACACCCTTAAATAAAATAATATAAAACAAAATAACATAAAATAGAGGTCCAGTAGAATTTAAAAAAAGATAGAGGTCGAATTGCAATTTCTGAAACTTAAACTACTGACTTGACTGTAATATTTAATTTTCTAACAAACAAAACCTAAATTGGTGAAAGAAAGAGAAAAAAAAGGAAAAAGGAAAAAGAAAAGAGAAAATGAAATACAGTTAACAAGGACCTTTAATTCATGACTTTTTATTTTTTTCATAGTGCTCGAAGCGTTTATAATTAATTTCAATTATATTTTGGCAAGTGGTTATAAATTGTCGAAAAGGTCCCGGTTTTAAAAAAAAATTAGCTATTACCCCCTATAATATCAGTCAAAGCCAAAAAGACCCATGGGAGCAAGATTGTGTATTTCGGTCGCGGCGTGTGCGAGTATTTTCCTTATGACATGAATACCCTCTTATAAATAAACATAATCTTAATTTCGTTTGATTATAAATAAATTACAGTTTGAGGACGAAAGTGTAATTTGAAAATTACTGAAACCCCAAATTTCCACCAAATTCTCAATTAGCCCATTTTTGAAATTCTCATTTCTCTCCCTTTCTTTGCGCCACCATATTGGGGGAGTAAGGTGCAACTAAAAAGACGACTTTTTTTTTACTTTTTATCATTATTTAAAATTATGGTTATATATATATATATATATATATATATATATATATATATATATATATATATATATATATATATATATATATATATATCCCTATATATATATATATATATAGATATATATTCAGATATGTGTGTGTGTGTGTGTGTGTGTGTGTGGGAATAATTAATAGTTTTATTAATTAACACACTAATTAAAAACATGCATGACACTTGACAAAGAGTGCGGATTTACACTAATCCTACACTCAAGCATGCTAAGTCATCCCAAGAGACACCCCTCTATCCTCATCATTTAACACCCA
>NW_012194522.1:246455-270915 GCF_000504015.1 Erythranthe guttata
TCATACATATACATATACTTACTCTCGTTGAGTGAGCATAACTGTCAGTGAGAGCGCGAGAGTGAAAGATTAATATCACAGAGTCCACACACGTCCCCCTCCTCTCAGAATGTACACGTGAGAATCTGTAATTAGCGTTCCTTTGCCTGACTCTCCGAAAGGGGGAGTGAGATGAAAATAAAACGAACATTTATATTTCAATATCTCTTTTTATATATATTTATATATATACATATATATATATATATATATATATATATATATTTGTATTTTTAAAAATTACAAAATAAAGAAATACGCAATGTTTACAAAATTTGAAATAATTTTATTATAAAATTTGGTATAATAAAATTAAATATGGAGGTGGCTTTTCAAATATAAATAAGAACTAAATATATAAATTTGTACGTCAATTTTTTTTTATTTGACAATTAAATCATGCTTTACTAATCGGTAAAAAAACCCTTACACTTCGTTTGATTGCTAAGATAACATTACTTCAGATAAGATTAAATAATTTGGTAAAAATTCAATTATTTTATCGGACATGGAACTTCCAACAAAAAAACTCTCTAAAAGATAAGATACGCCATGAAACATAATCACTCACGGATCGACCCGACAATTTATTGGGATACCAAGCATCAAACGAAGTTCAATTATTTAGTTAATAATGGTTAATCTCTCCAACCAAACGATGCATTTGTATAAATAGAGGTAGTTTAGTCATTTTTTTAAGTCAACAGAATTATCTCGTTACAGTAACTCCAATGGGAGTATCAAATGGATTATCAAATCCACAAACCACCTTTTTGATCATGTCCCAAAATTAAAAATTTATACTCCAGTGAGAGTATCAAAATGGGTAATTATTTTGATATTTTACCTCTTTGAATGTAAAAATACATACTTGAAATTGAGTTATCAAAAAAATAACTACCTAAAAAACTTCCAATTAATTATTAATTTTGATAACCATAGTTAGAGTAGATAAATTGAATAATATTATTTTAATTATCAAATGAGTAGTTGATAATCCAATTTTGATGTTTAGCATTGGAGTTTATTGCTAGTTTATTTAACACGATAACTTATATTCAACAATTAGACACTACACAAGGGGTTTGTGCAATAAACTCTTATATGTAATTAATTTACTAAGAGCAACTCCAATGCTAAATACCAAAATTGAATTATCAAATATTTATTTGATATTTGAGTTAATATTTTACTATTGTTTAAAACTCATATACTCCAACCATGGTTATCAAATTAATTATCAATTGGAAGTTTATGGGTGATTTTATTTGTAATTGCCACATGTCCACTTTTGATTGGATATTTAGATAGTTACACTTTTGATAACTCAATTTCCAGCAAGTATTTTTATATTCAAAAAGTTGAATTATCAAAATAGAACCCTAATTTGATAACCCCATTGGAGTTAAAAATTTCTATTTTTTGGTATATAAATAGTGGTTAATGGTTTGAATACCATGTTTGATAACCCATTGGAGTTGCTCTAAGAATGTAAGGACTGTTTTGTAAATTAATGGCTTACCATTCTATGCATCGTCACCTTTAACTTCTCTCTATATATATACGACAAAGTTTCCTTTCTCTATTGTTACAAACATATTTGCATTTTGTGTACAGCCTGTAGGTACATATTATATTATATTATATAAATATATATATATATATATATATATATATATATATATGATATGCCTAATTGGGTCAACCCAATGGGCCTACAATTTATTTACCTACTGGGCCACGAGCCCAATATCGAAGACCATTATCACCGAGGCCCAATCACCTTCAAGTAAGGTTCGGGCCCGACAATCTCAACTAAGCTATAAATAAAGGTTTGAACTCATTCCTTAAGGTACGTCCTATTAACTGAGCAATACTACAATATGTATTCTCTGGACCATTTCTATGATCAGCACGTCTGACTTGAGCGTCGGAGGGGTTTCCGCCGGATCAACCCCCGGCGTAGTTCACGTGTGTTCATTTCGCAGGTATCTCAGGATCATCAAGTTGTCAAGCTACTGATCTGCTTTGCTCTCCCAGTTCATTTTCTACACCACCCCAGATGATCTACATTTTAGCATCATCATTTTGGCGCCGTCTGTGGGAACGATGCAAACCAAATCACGTAGCCAACAAGATCCTCCTGAGGCGTCTGCTCGGAGAGAAAATGACACAGCTAACGACCTCCCACCTCGTTGAGGCTCTGGCTTGCCACCTCCTCCACATCCCATGGATCAGCCTCGCGAGGTTCAGGTGATCCCCTCGGGACCCACCACTCGCCGATCCACCGCTCCCTGCTCCTCGAATGGTTCAAATAACCGAGGATGCGCTTCAACGCATGATAGCAAAAGCTTCAACTCGCGCTGCCATAGAGGCCGTGACCCAATATATCGCCACGATGGGAGCAAATGCTCCCAACGCGATACCAGCACCTGCTCCACATGTGGAGCCACCTATGGCACCACCGCCGTCGACTCCCTGGGGGCTTACATATGCCCCCAAAATATTTCGCTCGCCAAGGGTTATCGACTCCCTGCGGGCTTACATCGCCCCCAAAATATTTCGTTCGCCAAGGGTTATCGACTCCCTGGGGGCTTACATCTGCCCCCAAAATATTTCGCTCGCCAAGGGTTATCGAGTCCCTGGGGGCTTACACTGCCCCCAAAATATTTCGCTCGCCAAGGGTTATCGACTCCCTGGGGGCTTACATCGCCCCCAAAATATTTCGTTCGCCAAGGGTTATCGACTCCTGGGGGCTTACATCTGCTCCCAAAATATTTCGTTCGCCAAGGGTTATCGACTCCCTGAGGGTCACATCGCCCCCAAAACATTTCATTCGTCATAGCAGGAGCCAACGCTTCTCCTCGTGAGGCCCCACTGGGTCCTCAACATGATCAATTTCTACTTACTTCTCTAACGGTTCAGATAACCGAAGAAGACCTTCAGCGTATGATCACGGAAGATTCAACTCGTGCTGCCACTGAATCAGTGACACCATATATCGCCAAGGTGGGGCATCTCACCCCAGTGGTTCGTGATCGCCTCATCCTAAATGGGGGGCTATCCCATCCTAAAGTTGGGCATCTCCTCTCAAGGGTGGTACATCCACTGACCTTTCAACCCCAAGGGGTTTCACATCCTTTCAAGTGTTTCACGTCCCTACTTCAAAAAACAGAAAAAAGGTCTGACGCGCGCGCACGAACCAATGGCACAACCGTGCGCATCAACCTAAGACCATAGGTCTCGAGCGCCTCATCCTACAGTGGGCAGTTATCCCCATCCTAAGGTTGGGCATCACCCTTACCTTTCAACCCTAAGGGGGTTCACATCACATCTCAAGAGACGAGTATAATCTCACTACTCAAAAAATAGAACATCCCCAAGGGGGTGCACATCCCATCTCAAGGAACGATGATAATCTCCCTACTCAAAAAATAGAACATCCCCAAGGGGGTGCACATCCCATCTCAAGGAACGATGATAATCTCCCTACTCAAAAAATAGAACATCCCCAAGGGGGTGCACATCCCATCTCAAGGAACGAGGGTAATCTCCCTATTCAAAAAATAGAACATCCCCAAGGGGGTGAATATCAACCAAATAAAAAAGAAAAAGAAAAAAGATGAAGATGAAAAAATACAAAAAAAAAAAAGATGATGAAAAAAGAGAAGAAGAAAGAAGATGAAAAAATGCAAGAACAAGAAGAAGAAAAAAGAAGATGAAAAGATACAAGAACAAGAAGAAGAAGAAGAAAAAAAAAAGGGAGGAGATGCAGTCGAGCCGCGCGCGCGGCTCCATTAAAGAAAAAAAACAAAAAAAAAAAAAGAGACAGGAGGCGCGCGTGCACTGCACGCGCGCCAGCAAAAAAAAAACAAAAAAAAAAAGAAGGGAGATGAACTGGACGCGTGCAAAGCGCGCGCGGGGGAAGGCGCCGCACGATCTGTCAGTTGCCACCTCGGTCCTCGCGCGCGGCAGTAATTACAAAATAAAAAAAAAAAAAAAAAAAAAAAAAAAGGAAAAAGAAAAAGAAAAAGAAAAAGAGAAGAAAAGGAGAGAGAATAGGGGAGGGCGGGGCAGCACGTGGGCGTGACATCACTCACTTCCCAAGCCTGCTGCAACATTTCTCTCTCCACCCTCGGGCTCCGTGCATGGCTCGTCCTCACATGCCAAATCACGCGGCTTCAAGCTGCGCGGCTCTCGTTTATGCGGCTCCCCTCACATGCCAATTCGCGCGGCTTTAAGCCGCCCGGCTCCTCTCACATGAAAATCGCGCGCGGCTTCTAAGGCAATCTAATCACGCACGAATTTGGACACGCTCTTCCAAATCGCGCCCAGAATTTTACGCGCTCCACCAAATCGCACGCTCTATTAAATTGCGCGTAGATTTTGACTCGCTTCACCAAATCGCACGAGAATTTCAATGCGCTCCACCCAAATTGCGCGAGCTCTTTAACGCACCTACCAAATTGCGTTCGCTATCAAATGAAAAAAAAAAAATTATTTCTCCACGCCATGCCAACGATTAACGCAAGACTACAACACCGATCTACTCTCAATACGATCTGGTACCCCTTTCGACTTGGCTCCCACATCGTCTCGAGAGTGGGGGGCTTGCGAGACAACTCCCACAAGGAGCCAACTCGCTCAGTACTACCACCCGCAGCGAGATAACTCCCACGAGGAGCCAACTCCCTCGGGTCTCATAACCACAGCGAGATAACTCCCACGAGGAGACCACTCGCTCTGTCCCACAATTCGCAGCGAGACAACTCCCACGAGGAGCCAACTCGTTCGGTACTACAACCGGCAGCAAGACAACTCCCACGAGGAGATAACTTGCTCAGTCATATAACCCGTTGCGAGGCAACTCCCACGAGGAGTCAACTCCCTCGGGTCTACGAACCCACCGCGAGACAACTCCCACGAGGAGCAAACTCGCTCGGCCCTACACATTCGTTGCGAGACAACTCCCATGAGGAGTCAACTCCATCGGTATTACGAACTTGTAGCGAGACAACTCCCACGAGGAGCCAACTCGCTCGAAAATACAACCCGTAGCGAGACAACTCCCACGAGGAGATAACTCGCTCCGTCCTACAACCCGCAGCGAGGCAACTCCCACGAGGAGCCAACTCCCTCGGGTCTACGAAACCATAGCGAGATAACTCCCACGAGGAGACCACTCGCTCCGTCTTATAACCCGTTGTGAGATAACTCCCACGAGGAGCCAACTCCCTCGGGTCTCATAACCATAGCGAGATAACTCCCACGAGGAGACCACTCGCTCCGTCTTATAACCCGTTGTGAGATAACTCCCACGAGGAGCCAACTCGCTCGATACTACAAATCCGTTGCAAGGCAACTCCCACGTACAACCACCTCGCTCGATAATAAGACTCGCTGCGAAACAACTCCCACGAGGAGAGAACTCGCTCAGAGCAACCTCAATCCGCACGCTCCACAATCGCGCGTCATCCAATGCTCCTACAACTTCGCTGCAAGACAACTCTCTTGAAGAGACAACTCGCTCGCAATGCACTACATAATCGCAAGCTCAAATTAGCACGATTACAACCCTAGAAACACTTAGAGATATTATGAGAATCTATATAGCCTGGCCAGCTTGATTACTCAAAATTTATCTACTTGTTTTCGATGGGTCCTTCATTAAAACGTGGCCACGGTCCAAACATACTTACGACCCACGAGGTCTAACAAGGGGCACGATCCCCATAAAAAAACTCTTGAGAGCCTGATCCCCTCCTCAAGTACATCACGCACAAGGCTATATGTAAACACATACAAGCAACGCGTCAAAACATTGACAATGTCGATAAATAAGAACTCCCACGAGGAGAATACTAGCTCCGTGCTACTACATTTTCACGAGACAACTCCCACGAGGAGATAACTCGATCAACTCTATTACCCCACGACGAGACAACTCCCACGAGGAGATTACTTGATCCGTGATATCACATTATCGCGAAACAACTCACACGAGGAGATAACTTGATCGACTATATTACCCCGCGACGAGACAACTCCCACGAGGAGACAATTCGCTACTACATTGTCGCGGGACAACACCGACGACTCAAATAACTTACATAGCGACAACTTGGTCGCGCTACGCGCCAACGCGCACTCACGCCCCTCCGACACACGCTCCAATGCATTTTCGCACACCATCAGGCCATATGCCAAAGAACGAACACTACAATTTTCACTCTCGACACGATTGAGAACCCATTTCGACATGGCCCCCACATCGACTCGAGAGTGGGGGGCTTAATGATATGCCTAATTGGGTCAACCCAATGGGCCTACAATTTATTTACCTACTGGGCCACGAGCCCAATATCGAAGACCATTATCACCGAGGCCCAATCACCTTCAAGTAAGGTTCGGGCCCGACAATCTCAACTAAGCTATAAATAAAGGTTTGAACTCATTCCTTAAGGTACGTCCTATTAACTGAGCAATACTACAATATGTATTCTCTGGACCATTTCTATGATCAGCACGTCTGACTTGAGCGTCGGAGGGGTTTCCGCCGGATCAACCCCCGGCGTAGTTCACGTGTGTTCATTTCGCAGGTATCTCAGGATCATCAAGTTGTCAAGCTACTGATCTGCTTTGCTCTCCCAGTTCATTTTCTACACCACCCCAGATGATCTACATTTTAGCATCATCAATATATATATATAATCTTCAGAAAAATAACAAATGATTGTTGATGCAGGAAATAAATAAAAATGTGGAAGTTGAAGATTGCAGAAGGTGGCGGCTCCCGCGGCGGAGCGTGGCTGACGACCACCAACAATCACGTAGGGAGGCAGCATTGGGAATTTGACGGGGAGGCCGGTACCGCGGAGGAACTTGCCCAAGTTGAATTAATGCGAACTGAGTTCAAGAAAAACAGGTTCCGGTTCAAACAAAGTTCTGACCTATTGATGCGCATGCAGGTATTCGATCGATTATACTCCATTCGTTTCATTTTATCTGTCGTTTAAGGTAAATTTGCACTAATTAAAAGAAAATTATTTAAATAGTTTTGATCTGCGAGGAAGAACTGAAGAAGTCCTTATTTGACCAAGTTACCCCTTTGCGAATTTTCATCTTCTCTTTCTCGTTTTATTAATTTATCGATAATTAATGTTGGGTAATTATTGAGTACCGTTGACATAACAAATACTTTAGTATAGCACAATATGATATGGTAACCACTCAATTTGTCAACAAATACTTTAGTATAGCACAATATGATATGGTAACCACTCAATACAAATATTTTCGTAAGTAATTGGTACGATTCGGTAGGACAATCGAGTGGTAGGCCAACATGGTAAAAAAAGAAAAAATCACCCCGACTAGCAACACATTAAGAGATCAAATACGTCATAAAGTAATAAATCGATCCGAAAGTTTTTTTTTTTTCTTTTTTTTTTTCGAACATGAGGGACTAAAAATATTTTTATTTTAAACTTAGGGACACAAATGTAATTTTCTTTATTTGATGAAAAAAATCCTGCAGCTTACGAAGGAGAATCCACGTGGACCAATTGCAAGAGCCGTAAAAGTGAAAGAAACAGAGGAAATAACAGAAGAGGCAACCATAACTACTCTCCGGCGCGCAATTAGTTTCTACTCAACGATTCAGTCCGGCGATGGACACTGGCCGGCTGAATCGGCCGGCCCTTTGTTTTTCCTCCCTCCTTTGGTATGCCTCTTTTTCAATTTTTATTTTATATGATTGCAAAAATCGATTGGGTTGAAATAAATGCGCAAAATTGCAGGTGCTGGCGTTGTATATCACCGGAGCAATAAATGCCGTTCTGTCACCGGAGCATCGGAAGGAGATCATACGATACATATACAATCACCAGGTTTAATCTAGTTTTACACTTGATTTTTCAGTTTCTCAAATATATTTTTTGATATTAATTAGTACTCATTTGAGCAATTAGGGTTTGTTCTGAATATTCGTTGTTGATTAATTTTTTGTATTGGGGGAAAGAATGAAGATGGAGGTTGGGGGATACATATAGAAGGACACAGCACAATTTTTGGTTCTGTTCTCAGTTATATTACACTAAGGTTATTGGGTGAAAGCCTCGAAGATGGTGATGACATGGCAGTCGACAGAGGCCGAAAATGGATACTCGATCATGGTGGTGCTGTTGGCGTACCTTCATGGGGGAAATTTTTGCTCACTGTAAGAATAAATCATAATTTTTTTTTATTATAATGATGTTGTAGAAAAATGCAATATGATATATTATATCAATTGTTTTTTCAATTTTTTTTTAAATCTCGTGTTTGAAGGTGTTGGGAGTTTACGAATGGGATGGCTGCAATCCAACGCCCCCGGAATTATGGTTGCTCCCGTATTTCTCCCCCATTCATCCAGGTTCTAATGACCTTGAAGAAAAAGATTTTTTTTAACGTTTTAGCATAAGAATAAGCCTTTTGAGGTTGTTGTTGATATGTGCGTGTAGGTAAGATGTCATGCTATAGTCGGTCGGCATATAGGCCAATGTCGTATGTGTATGGGAAGAGGTTTGTTGGGCCTATCACTGGACTGATTCAGTCCTTAAGAAGGGAGATTTATATCGAGCCTTATCCTGAAATAAATTGGAACAAAGCAAGAAACACGTGTGCTAAGGTTGGATACACTTTGGTTATGATTATACTTGCATTGAATTCATGAATATGTGGAATGCAATATGTTATACCTCTGAAAAATGTACATTGAATTTTATTACGTTTCTCAGGAAGACCTTTATTATCCCCACCCTTTAATGCAAGATATGTTATCGGGATTCCTTCATCATTTTGCGGAGCCGTTGCTAAAAAGGTGGCCGTTTTCTAAATTGAGAGAAAAGGCTTTAGGAATTGCCATTGAAAATGTTCATTATGAGGACGAGAATAGCAGATACCTATGCATTGGATGTCTGGAGAAGGTAATATACGATCTCTGTTATGTTATAAATTAATATGTTAGAAAAAGGTTTATAGCTGTCATGTTTTTTCTTAGGTTTTGTCTCTACTTGCTTGTTGGATTGAAGATCCTAATTCTGAAGCTTACAAACGCCATCTTGCTCGTATACCGGATTACTTTTGGGTAGCTGAAGATGGCCTGAAAATGCAGGTATATTTTTTCTCTTTCCTCCGCTTCATTTTCTACATTAATCTAACTATATTGCATATTTCATGAGTAAGTATTTTGTTTTATATTTTAAATAGAGTTTTGGTAGTCAAATGTGGGATGCTGCTTTTGCCATTCAAGCAATTTTATCGGCAAATCTTTCCGAAGACTACGGGCCGACCTTGAAGAAAGCACACAGCTTTGTAAAAGCCTCACAGGTTCAATTTATCTCTCACAACATTAAATAGAACAAAAAAAGTCAGTATCATTATTACCATATGCATGTAGTCTAATAGTTTACATTACCTTAATTAAGGTTTGCGAAAACCCATCTGGAGATTATCGTAAAATGTATCGCCACACATCTAAAGGTGCTTGGACATTTTCAATGCAAGATCAAGGTTGGCAAGTCTCTGACTGCACAGCTGAGGGAATGAAAGTAAGTTACTACATGAATTACCCATTCTTGCGATAAAAGAAAACGTAGTGAAATTCGATTTTGAATTAGGTTGTTTACAGACTGCAGTTCTATTGTCCCAAATGCCACAAGAACTTGTTGGAGAAAAAATTGAAACGGGGCGCTTATACGATGCTGTAAATGTCATTTTGTCCCTACAGGTAGAGATTGTGAATTTTTAGTGAAACGTGATATTGTTCTCGTTTAGCCAGTGCAATATTTTTTAATAACTAATGTAATAACTTTTCCGAAACATTTGGCCCAGAGTGATAGCGGTGGATTTCCTGCATGGGAGCCCAAACGAGCATATCGTTGGATAGAGGTAAAGATGATTCTTCAAACTTCGACACTTGATTGATGTTTAACCTTTCACAAAAACCCCGTAAAAAAAATGATTCTAGTTATGTTTTTTCAGAAGTTGAATCCTACGGAACTCTTCGAAGATGCCCTCATTGAGCGAGAGTATGTCCATAGTTTTCAAAGTTCATCAAATGTTACTATCCACACTTTCATTTCATTTTCTTGGTAATCAATTGTTCTACTTCATGTTTTTTCATACTCGATATTGGTTTGTCTTTAAACTAGCTATGTGGAATGCACTTCATCGGCAATCCAAGGCCTACAGATTTTCAAGAAGTTTCATCCCGAGCATAGACGAAAAGAAATAGAAACATGCATTGCAAGGGCAAAACAGTACATAGAGAACATTCAAGAATCTGATGGTTCCTGGTACATATATTCCTAAAAAATAATTCGTAACTAATCCTTATTTTACGTTACTATATATTTGAAACGTGAAGATATTTGCACTCCATAATGTGTGTGTGTGTGTATATATATATAAATAGGTCTGGTTCTTGGGGTATATGTTATACGTACGGAACATGGTTTGCAGTGGAGGGCTTGGTAGCATGCGGCTTAAATTATCATAATTCTCCTTCGTTGCAAAAAGCTTGTAAATTTTTGCTGTCAAAACAATTGTGTGATGGCGGATGGGGTGAGAGTTATCTTTCAAGCTCCAACAAGGTTAATACTAATCGATCTCCTAAGAATCTGAAAATTTTATATTATTAGT
Organism: Erythranthe guttata; assembly: GCF_000504015.1. The sequence goes on from NW_012194522.1 coordinate 257,178, forward strand.
TCTTGTTTTAGAAATGATTTATCAAAAAAAATATAAAATTCCACGATACTAAAAAACATCGATTTTTTGGGCGTAGGTGTACACTAATATCGAAGGTAATAGATCAAATTTGGTGCAGACTTCGTGGGCTCTCTTATCTCTCATTAATGCCGGACAGGTTCGTTAATTAGGTGAACATAATAAGGAGTTTGAATTTTGTTAGTGGCATGTCAATTTTCTTGTTGTATGAGTAAATCATCCACCACAGAAATATTTATATTTATTCGAGCGAATTATTCTTTACTTAATTAATTTATTATTTAAAACTAGTCCGAAATAATTTCGTATTTTATGTAAATAAGGGCGAGATCGATCCGTTGGCCATACACCGTGGCATGAGACTGCTGATAAACTCACAAATGGAAGATGGTGACTTTCCTCAGCAGGTAGTAATACATAATTAGATGTATTTTTAATATTTCCAAAAGAAATAATAAATCTATAAATAATGGATTTTATTTTTTATTTTTAATCATTATTTTGGAGAGAAGGAGATCACAGGAGTCTTTATGAAGAATTGCACCCTCAACTATTCGTCCTATCGGAATATCTTCCCGATATGGGCTCTCGGTGAATATCGTCGACGCCTTCTTCAAACTTAATTAGTCAATAAACTATCAGTATTACTAATATTGTTGTTGTTATTATTATTTGTATAATAATAATAATAATAATAATAATAATAATAATAATAATAATAATAATAATAATAATAATAATAATAATAATAATAATAATAATAATAATAATAATTATTGTTTATTATTATATCCAGTTGCCTTGAATTGATACATTTCTATTACTAGTATTTAATTACATTGCATGTGTTAAATACAAGTCAATGTTTTTGACAAGTTGTATTATAGAGTATGATGTAGGAGTCATGACCAATTGACTACCTAATTGCGTAAATAATTTAAAAAGAAAAGGATAACTTAATTAAATTATATTTAAATTGTCAGTATCAGGTTTATTTCACTCTACACCCGGTGAAATATATAGAGTGATTATTAACCATTGATCTGCATATAATCACACACACTTATGTGTATTTAGTGAGTGGTTAGTTAACCAGATTAATTGTTAAAAATTACCCAGTGTAGCATCCGTTAGTCTCACCTTCAAGGACTTTATCGTAAATATGAGGCAGCTCGGAGAGATATTTGACGATGAAAGTGATGGCGACACTCGCCGTGTCGTGGCCACCGATAAGCAAGCCTATAATCTTGTCGGCGACATCCAATTCCGACATCAAATTCCCGTTTTCGTCCGGCGTCGTCAGCATGTGGGCCAAAATATCGCGACGGTCAACGACGGCGGCCATTGGCACGGATTTCCGTCGCCTGATTATTTCCAAAATCTCCCTTCTTATCGAATCGGCAGCTTTAATAGCACGATTGAAACGAGTCCCCGGAAAATCAACAGGCACCGACAAAACCCCGGCCGCAAGTACACAGAAAGGCTTATCGAATCTCGCAATGTGCACGGGATCGTCAATGCTCAGGAACAACCTGCATGCAACCGCGAAAGTGAACTTCTTCACCAGAGGCAAAACGGTCACAATATTTTCCCGGCCACCGCATTCCCAGTGAGTTTCCAGGTGCTCCCTCGCGATGGAGTCCATAACCCCGACGTAGTTCCGCAACGAGTCGGGTTTGATGAATCCCGGCAGAAGCTTCCTCATGTTGATGAACTGTTCCCTGGTTGACTTGTGCACAACTGACGTAGGGAATAGCCTTTCGATGTTTCTTGGCCACCATGTGTGGACGAGCTTGTTCTCGTTCGAGAATAGAAACTTGTTTCCGGAAGGCCCGCAAAGGACGGCTGTCTTTTCGCCCATCAGTGAGGTTTTGAAGATGTCGGACGAGTGTTTCGCCATTCTGTCGTCGAAAAACTTCTTGGGGTTTCCTTGCCGGCCCGCCGACACGAATTCCAGGGTTTCCCCGAAGAAGGGCCACCCTGTTTGGCCTGGAGGAAGTGATTTTGATCTGGAATGAGTGCTTTTATTGTAATGAAGTATTGTTAGAGAGAGAGAGGAAAAGAGTGAGGAGGAGAAGGGATGATGATAGAATAAGAAGCTCCATTTCACTTTCTTGCATGCGGGCGGTTATTTCGATCTGGTTGGTTTCAGTTAATTGGCTTTGAATATTTTATTATTTAATTAAGATTCCTATTTCTTTTGGTGCTTTATATACAAGGAAAACTGATAGATATAGCCTCTCTCTCTTTAATAGTGAAGAAGAAATTAGGGTTAGGTCTGGTTTGGAAAATTACGTATAACTCGTGAAACACCATTTTTATCCATAATTAACCAAATATTGAGCAAACCCTATTGTATACCATGTTCTGAGGTTAGATCAAATTGTTTTAGACTTTAATTTTAACTGTAAATTAAACTTTGAAGATGAGTCTTTTTGTAAGATAATACAGAATTAACATCCTCAATTATATTTACCTTCTCGTTTGGGATGTAATTAGCCAAACAGGAGGAGGTTTTCGTAATTTGACCATAACTCACGGGTGGCCGTAATTTTCCCTTTAAGAAACTATAACATATTAGTCCTCAAAATTATTACGGGAATTGCTATTTGCGGTTTATAACAAAACCCCCCAAAAAATCCAAAAACCCTCCCAAAACGCGTAAAAGCCCAACTTGGGCGTCCATTCATGCAGTGCATGCCCAAGTTGGGCGTGCAAGCTGCATTTGGGCGCCCGAGTTGGGCGTCCAGTGCAAAAAAAAAATATATATATATATTTTTTTTAAATGTTCGAACGCCCAAGATGGGCGCTCAAGGCGTGTACGAACGCCCGGAACATTTTTTTGCGAAAAAAAAAGCCCTACAAATCGATTTGTAGGGTTTTTTAACATGAAATTGGTTCCGTAATCGACCTACCCAATGCATATTACACATAAAAGAGTCGAAATTACATCAAAAAATCGAGGCCCAACCCTTCTTCAAGCTTGATTTTGAATTTTCGATTTTTTTTTTTTTTTTTTTTTTGCTATTTGCAGTTTGAGGTTTTTTTTTGATTTTTTTGAAAAGTTTTGGTGGGATTTGTGAAAAACCGCAAATAGCAATTTTGTAACCGTAAATAGCATTTCATATTATTTAATAGGTTATTTTACTCTGTAACTCAATTATAAATAATATCTAAATAATTATTTTTTTACATGAAAATTCCCCATAATTGCGAGTGAGCAACACGATCCGGCTTCAAGGGGGAATATGCATTAGACCAAATTTTACAGGGGGTTTTCTATAATTTCAAAATTACATAGGGTACATTTTATAATTTATTCATATGACGAGCCATTAAGACCTCATTAAGAACTAATTAACAAACAAAACATAAATTGGAATTGTCCTATACTAGACCTGTAAGGCAAGGCAACTACATGTCAATAAAAATAAAATAAACTAAAAAATTGCATTTATTGTTTTGCGGCCTATCGAACTATATATACTATTTCCGCACGTGTTGAATTTTATGCTAGTGAGTAGTTATTTACGTAGATGTCGGACAGGTTAGTTAGTTAGGTTAACATAATAAGAACTTTGAACTTTGTTAGATAAATATCTAAAGAGGTTTTTGTGCATTAGTCTCTAATAAACCATCTTCATTATTTTAAGTTTAGGGGCTATATGTCTTTCACCAATAACACCATCTCTTTAATATTTATTATAAAGGGGAAAGTATGTGCCCCCTGTTGGAATTATTTCAATAATTATGTGGGCTCACATATGTGACGAAATGTGTATGGCTATCTTAAAGAAAGTCTAAAATTAATTGTGATCTAATAAATGTTATTGGGTTGGAATTATGGGTATTAAACTATAATTATGGGCCTAATGTGTAGAGACAATTAGGGCTTAGTTGTGATTTATTGATGGGGCTGAATCACAATTATAATATAACTGGACTCTACAGTTATATAAAGGGTCGTGGTCCCCAAAGAAACGCAACCATTCCGTCTCTTCTAAAATCCATCGTTAGAGAGATAATTAAGGAACTGCTTCGAAGATTCGATTCCATGATGTAAGGTACGCTTCCGTGTTTATGTTTATGTTTAATTCTCGTTGATTCAAGCATGTTGGTTCTTGAGAATTGTATGTATGTACGATAAAATTTCTAACACCCCCAACAGCAAAAACCGCGTCACACGTGCCGAATGTCCAACTCAGATCCTGATTCTCCGACTGCACACACGGCGAGGGTGGGATCGGACGACCGTCTTCTCTCTCTTCTCATTCACCATTGCCTAAGAATTGTGAATCTTCTCTCTCTTTCTGCAAAACCTTTTTTCTAGGCATTGAGAATTTTTGTTTATGCTAACGAGATTAGCCCAAGAATTTTCTGAATTTTTAGTGTATGAATTATTGTTTGTATCTGCACAAAAAAATGAGTTCAGTACATCTTTTATTGTTAATGATTTTATTTAATTTTATCAATTTAAATTAAAATATAAATCAAACAAGTATATATATACACGTATGGATATATATGTACCTACTATATGTATACTATATACATATAGTACATGATACCGAGGGGTAAAAGAGTCAAAACAAATTTAACAACAATAAAAGTAATTAAAAAATTAAAAGCCAACATACCGCATCAGCAAACACAAACGGATGAGGCGTTTTGTTACGTTTCATAGTTTAAGGGTGTGTTTATGACACACTCCATAGTTCCGGGGTGCAAACAATATTTTTTCCTATTATAATAAATGAAAAATTCATGTATATGACAAAATTACCCCCAACCCTATACACCCAATTATTAATTGTAAACCCAATTTAATTAATTTTGATCACAAATCCAATTTTGACTTTTTTTTTTCAAAAACTTTCTTTTTTTCAAAAATTGTTTTTTTGCCGCCGGTTTCCGGTGTTGAGTAACGTAATAATATTAGTGTCTATTATTGTAATATTACTGTGGTTGACGGTAATATTACTGTTGTTATAGTAATATTATTGACACTCACAGTAATATTAATTCTTGTGACTTTTTATTATGTTTACATTTGTTGAAAGGTCAACATAGTAATATTACTCTATTACACAATAATAATGAGTTTTGTTGCGTTAATATTACTGTACTAGAGATTAATATAGCAATATTGTTGTGTTAAACTGTAGTTTAAGTTAATTTTACTGTGTTTAACATTAATATTACTGTCAATCACAGCAATATTATTGTTTAAATGAAAAAATATGTTACAGAAAGGGGAAAAAAAAGTCAACACCGGAAACCGGCGAAGAAATCCGGGAGAGAAAAAAAATTGAAAAGTCAATACCTAAATCCTACGGCAAAAAAAGTTTTGGGTCAAAATTAAATAATTGACAAACACTGCATTATGCATAACTACATATTGTATAGATAATTAATAATGAAAAAAATATTTCAGCTTGCGTCTGTGAGTTTCTAATTCTCAGCTCCTTCCTTGATTGTGCATTTTCCACTAGACGATAAAGTACTGTTCCATACCACATGCAGCACCTTCTTTTTGACCATATTTATACAAACTTTAAATATTAAAACTAGTTATAATATAATTAAATCATTATTTAAATTATTAACGGCAGCCATTATAGATTATATAATTGTCTGATGATGTCTGAGTCTTTAGTACTATATATATGTAAGTCCAATTTCAATCAATCATAACCAAAACATTAAGTCGATAAAACATACACACAGTGAAACACACTAATTGAAGTATCTACATAAATATTATGGAATCAGCAACGATGATTTTGTTAGTCTCTGTCATCTCTCTCTCGATTTCGATATTATTCGCATTCCTTTTCGGCCTCCACCACCACCTGTTCTTCAACAAGAACAAATCTGCCGCCGCCGCCGCCGGCGGTCCCCTGCCTCCGGGAAACACGGGGTGGCCCCTGGTTGGGGAGAGCCTACATTTCCTGTGGGCGGGGTGGAAGGGCCACCCGGAGAAGTTCGTATTGGACCGTGTGGCTAAGTACTCATCCAGTGTTTTCAGAACTCACCTTGTGGGCGAGAAGGCCGCCGTTTTGAGCGGTGCGAGAGGCAACAAATTCTTGTTCTCGAACGAGAACAAGCTTGTCAGGGCATGGTTCCCTAGTGGCATCGACAAAATATTCCCATCTTCCACTCGATCTTCTTCCGAAGAAGAGGGCATCAAGTTGAGGAGAATGCTCCACACTTTCTTGAAAACCGAAGCCCTTCGTCGCTACATCGGTAAAATGGACCTTATGGCCCAAAAACACTTTGAAGAGGGATGGGAGAACAAGACAGAAGTCGTCGTCTTGCCTCTCGCAAAAGACTACACCTTCCAATTAGCATGCAGGCTTTTCGCGAGTGTCGAAAATCCTCAGCAAGTCGATAGATTATCGAAGCCTTTCAATCTGTTGGCGTCGAGTTTGTTTGCAATCCCCATTGACTTCCCCGGAACACCCTTCAATAAGGGTATTAAGGCCTCCAAGATTGTCAGACAAGAGCTTCTCTCCATCATCAAACAACGCAAAATCGATTTGGCCGAAGGGAAAGCTTCGCCTACTCAAGATATTCTATCGCACATGCTTCTCACCAGCGATGAAAACGGCAAATTCATGCAAGAGTTTGATATTGCGGATAAGATCTTGGGCTTGCTGATTGGAGGCCGCGATAGTGCCAGCGTTGCTTGCACTTTTATCGTCAAGTATCTAGCCGAGCTTCCTCATATTTACGACGGAGTCTACAACGAACAAATGGAGATTTTGAAATCAAAAGCTCCAGGCGATTCGCTCAACTGGGAAGACCTACAGAAGATGAAATACTCGTGGAACGTTGCTTGTGAAGTCATGAGACTTGCGACACCTGTCCCTGGAACTTTCAGAGAAGCCATTGTTGATTTTTCGTACAAGGGTTACTCTATTCCAAAGGGTTTCAAGCTATACTGGAGCGCCACCGCAACACACAAAAATCCGGAAATCTTTCCTGAACCGGAGAAGTTCGATCCATCGAGGTTTCAGGGAGCAGGGCCAGCACCCTACACTTTTGTTCCTTTTGGCGGGGGCCCGAGAATGTGCCCCGGGCTAGAGTACGCTAGATTCGAGATCCTCGTCTTCATGCACCACCTTGTCAAGAGGTTCAAGTTTGAGAAAATAATTCCTAACGATGGTAAATTTGTTGTCGATCCAATGCCGATTCCTGCCAAGGGTCTTCCTATTCGCCTCTTCCCACACGAAAAATAAGCCTTATCAACGTAAAAATCCGATAATTTTGTCGATTCTTTTATTCGTATCACTGGCTCCGATACTTTGAGTTGTTTTTGTTTCGATTTGATTTCTCGGAATCTCGTACCTTCATGATGAATTATTGTGAGTTGTAACTATTAATTTTCTTAAAAGAAAACATTTAAATTTTATTTGGATACATTTTATTTGTGTTGTCCTTTATTTTGTTATTTTCAAAATCTTTTTACCAAGCTAAAGATGTTAGACATTCACCAAGAGTTGTTCATAAGTGGGTACAATTTATTACCAATATCCAAAATTCATTAATCAATAGCCAGAGTTCAAAGTTCAAATGAACTGAAGTAGTCCAAGAGATACCATGAAATTAAATTAATTATGTGTTCTTGGGTTGGGAATTTGCGCCAACTTAATGCTTACATTTTAAATTTATATAATTTATGTTAAGGATGTTGTGAATTATTCATGAATTTAGTTAAAATCTTGAGGTAGATGTTTCAATTGATTTTTAACAATAAATATATTTATATTTACAAAATAGTCACTTATAATTATATATAAATATTTTTTCAAAAAAAATTATAAAATCCGGTTGAACCTAGGTTTGATCGGTCCAACCGTGACCCAGTTATTTGTTCGGTTCAATGTCCGGTACGATTTTCAAAACATTGAATTAAATGCAATACATTATTAGAAAGATTTGGATTAATTAGTTTTTTGGGGAAATGAGTGACAAACCTCTACTTTTGAAAATATATATGAGGAGGCCCAATAAATATTTATTTCCTAGTCAAAACCCTAAATTCTAATCTTAATTAGTGAGACCCCTCTAGATAAATTGAAATACCCGTTTTGCCCTTTTAGTTACAATTTAAAACCCTAGTTTTTCTCTCCACTCATTCAGCCGTTACATCTCATCCCTTCTTTCTCTTATTCTCCCTCTAACTATCTCTCTCTATTACGTGACATATCTCCCCCTCTTTCTTTTCTTTTCTCTCTAATTCTCTCTTTCTCTCCCTATCCACAACCATGGCCACCTCTGCTTCTTCCCCGACTTGCACCGCCGCCGTCGCTACTCCCCTCGCCGCTGCCCGCTGCCGTTGCTCCCTACGATGAGAACGAAGCCGTTGCTTCCCCCGCCGCCGCAAGTAGCCGTTGCTCCATCCGTCGCCGCCGCTAGCAGCCGCTACTCCCTCCGTCGCCGTCCGACGACGCTACTCCCCCCGCCGCCGTCTACCGCCGTTGCTGCCCACACTAAGAACGAGATCTATATTCCATCGTACGGGATACGTATTTCAACGACGATTTGTATTGCCGGAGAATAAGATCTGTATCCCGGCCGCAATCGACGAACGAAATCAGTATTCCGCCGCACGAGTTTCTAGCTTGGTAAGGTTGCAAATTATAATGTTTGAAGTAAATAGTCGCATATTTTTAGTTCGTCCTCGTAATAATTAATGACAGATAGTGTTAATTTTGTTCATTATGTTAGTCTGTTTAGATTTTGGTGGAGATCTATGGCTTAGTTAGCTAATTTGGCTACAGTTTCATTATAATTGGCTATTTGTTGGAGTTTGCTTTTCCTATTATAATTGGAGATTTGTTAGAGTTTGCTTTTCCTATTATCAGTTGTAACTATTACTTATTTGTTGGTGTAGGAGTTAGCTCAGAATTAAGAAGGGATTAGCAATATAAAACTTCTGTTCAAACTTAAATTTGCTACGAATTTTACTATATAAAACTATATATGACTATAGGTGACTGCAATCATATATAGTCACATTTAGTAACATATGGACTTGTAGTACGATATAGTCATTTGTTCTCGATTTTAATTCGACTCTGATTCTTTGGCTCAACTAATATTTTGTTTCAATTGGCTAGATTTTTTAATCAGTTTCGTGTTTGATCGAGTTCTTTGTGTGTGTGTGTGTGTGTGTGTGTGTCCATTTTTTAGTTTATTACATAATATTCTAATTTGGATTTTTTTTTCCGCCATTTGAATGACATGTGTGACGTAATTAAATGAAAATTTTGTATGCTTCGTGAATCTTTTAGGTCCAATTTTATGATTTACCTCTTGAAATTTATGATTTATGATTTGTATTATATAGTAACATGTAGTCATGTATGAGTTATGTGGGGAGTATATGTTGGTGATGTGCATGTATGTCAGTAAGTACTGATAGTGTGTGTATGATTTATGATTTGTATTATATAGTAACATATAGTAATATGTAGTCATGTATGAGTTATGTGGGGAGTATATGTTGGTCATGTATATGCATGTCAGTAAGTGATAGTATGTGTGTGTGTATGTGTGCAGATTCAAATTTGAAGCAAAATTCGTTGTTTGTTTAACTCTTTTTTTCTTTTTTGCAGGTCCTGGTGTTTGAACTACTATGTAGTAAGTTTATGTGTGTATGTGTGCAGATTCAAATTTGAAGCAAAATTCGTTGTTTGTTTAACTCTTTTTTTCTTTTTTGCAGGTCCTGGTGTTTGAACTACTATGTAGTAAGTTTTTGCGGAGTGGACTTTGTGTTCGTCGTTCAAAACAAGCCGTTCTCGTATTAAAAAGTGGGATTTGAGTCAAATGTAGTCGTATAGATGACTATAGATAATTATAGTCATGTATAGTTCTATGTAGCAATATATAGTTATATACAAGTTATGTGATTTTTCTGATGTATAGTGATTGATTATTGTGTTTTTTTCAATTTTTGTTGGGCGTAGTTTTTTTTTTTTTTTTTTATATATAATCAACGGTTTACCATGACTTTGTGGTTAAAAGACTATACATGACTTCATATAACTAACTATACATGACTGTGGTATACTATAGTCATGTGTAATCAATTTCAGTGCAGTAAATTTATCAACAATTCGAAATTTAAAAAAAAAATTAAAAAAATAAAAATAAAAAAAGTTAAAAAAAATACTAAAATACAAAAGAGGGTATTTACAAAATATAATAATAAAATAAATATTTATATTTTTTTATTAAATAAATCAATAAAAATGCCATAAATGCTAAATGCAGCTGACCAATGATGCTGAATGCAGTTTGCAAAAATATTGAATACAGTTGGGCGAAAATTGCAAACAAGGGCATAATAGTACTTTTGTCTCTCCAGATATCTCAAAGAAAAAATTTTAGGGGTGTAAATATCCCTATATATTTTCCATATGAATGATATATATCTAATGGCCCCTAGTTTTTTTGGATCCTTAAAATATGACAATAATTAAATGCAATCCATTATTAGAATGATTTAAATTAATTAGTTTTTTTTTTAATTCTTGAAATATGACAAGAATACGTACTATTTGAATTAAAATTTAACAATATAAACTTCTTTTTGCAGCGTGTGAACCCAAATTTTTTTTCGAGAGAACCTCGAAAACTTAACCCGCTCCCTAACTTTTCATCCTGGATCCGCCCCGGCTTCCACGGTTCTACCACCGTCACCACCACCAGCCTTCGTCGCAGCATCATCAGAGCGGCGATGGCAATGGGAGAGGATCGAACGGGTAGAATCACACGATCTGGGCCGGTGACCTCCATAATGGGATAGACGAGGAATATCTCCAAACTTGCTTCAATGCGACTGGAGACGTATTTTCGCACACTTTCTTTAGAGAATTAATCTATTTTTCAAATTCGAAATTTGAAAAATTAATTAGTTTCCATTGAGTTTGAACTTTGAACTCTGGCTATTGATTAATGAATTTTGGATATTGGTAATAAATTGTACCCACTTATGAACAACTCTTGGTGAATGTCTAACATCTTTAGCTTGGTAAAAAGATTTTGAAAATAACAAAATAAAGGACAACACAAATAAAATGTATCCAAATAAAATTTAAATGTTTTCTTTTAAGAAATTTAATAGTTACAACTCACAATAATTCATCATGAAGGTACGAGATTCCGAGAAATCAAATCGAAACAAAAACAACTCAAAGTATCGGAGCCAGTGATACGAATAAAAGAATCGACAAAATTATCGGATTTTTACGTTGATAAGGCTTATTTTTCGTGAGGGATGAGGCGAATAGGAAGACCCTTGGCGGGAATCGGCATTGGATCGACAACAAATTTACCATCGTTAGGAATCATCTTCTCAAACTTGAACCTCTTGACAAGGTGGTGCATGAAGACGAGGATCTCGAATCTTGCGTACTCTAGCCCGGGGCACATTCTCGGGCCCCCGCCAAAAGGAACAAAAGTGTAGGGTGCTGGCCCTGCTCCCTGAAACCTCGATGGATCGAACTTCTCCGGTTCAGGAAAGATTTCCGGATTTTTGTGTGTTGCGGTGGCGCTCCAGTATAGCTTGAAACCCTTTGGAATAGAGTAACCCTTGTACGAAAAATCAACAATGGCTTCTCTGAAAGTTCCAGGGACAGGTGTCGCAAGTCTCATGACTTCACAAGCAACGTTCCACGAGTATTTCATCTTCTGTAGGTCTTCCCAGTTGAGCGAATCGCCTGGAGCTTTTGATTTCAAAATCTCCATTTGTTCGTTGTAGACTCCGTCGTAAATATGAGGAAGCTCGGCTAGATACTTGACGATAAAAGTGCAAGCAACGCTGGCACTATCGCGGCCTCCAATAAGCAAGCCCAAGATCTTATCCGCAATATCAAACTCTTGCATGAATTTGCCGTTTTCATCGCTGGTGAGAAGCATGTGCGATAGAATATCTTGAGTAGGCGAAGCTTTCCCTTCGGCCAAATCGATTTTGCGCTGTTTGATGATGGAGAGAAGCTCTTGTCTGACAATCTTGGAGGCCTTAATACCCTTATTGAAGGGTGTTCCGGGCAAGTCAATGGGGATTGCAAACAAACTCGACGCCAAGAGATTGAAAGGCTTCGATAATCTATCAACCTGTTGAGGATCTTCGACACTAGCAAAAAGCCTGCATGCTAATTGAAAGGTGTAGTCTTTTGCGAGTGGCAAGACGACGACTTCGTTCTTGTTCTCCCATCCCTCTTCGAAGTGTTTTTGGGCCATACGGTCCATTTTACCGATGTAGCGACGGAGGGCTTCGGTTTTCAAGAAAGTGTGGAGCATTCTCCTCAATTTGATGCCCTCTTCTTCGGAAGAAGATCGAGTGGAAGATGGGAAGATTTTGTCGATGCCACTTGGGAACCATGCCCTGACGAGCTTGTTCTCGTTCGAGAACAAGAATTTGTTGCCGCTCGCACCGCTCAAAACGGCGGCCTTCTCGCCAACAAGGTGAGTTTTGAAAACAGTGGATGAGTACTTAGCCACACGGTCCAATACGAACTTCTCCGGGTGGCCCTTGCACCCCGCCCACAGGAAATGTAGGCTCTCCCCAACCAGGGGCCACCCTGTGTTTCCTGGCGGCAGGGGACCGCCGGCGGCGGCGGCGGAGGATTTGTTCTTGTTGAAGAACATGTGGTGGTGGAGGCCGAAAAGGAATGCGAATAATATCGAAATCGAGAGAGAGATGGCAGAGACTAACAAAATCATCGTCGTAGATTCCATAATATTTATGTAGATACTTCAATTAGTGTGTTTTACTTGTGTGTATGTTTTATCAACTGAATGTTTTGGTTATGTATGATTGAAATTGGACAGTTAGATATATATAGTACATTTAGAGTCAAACATCAAACATTATATAATCTATAATGGCTGCCCTCAATAATTAAATAATGATTTAATTATATTATAACTAGTTTTATTTAAAGTGTGTATAATTATGGTCAAAAACAAGGTGCTGCATGTTGTATGCAACAGTTTGTCGTCTAGTGAAAATGCACAATCAAGGAAGGAGCTGAGAATTAGAAACTCACAACCAGTGGCGGAGCCAGGAATTCGAGACAGGGTGGGCTTAATATTAACGGGGGTTCGGGGGCAGCGCCCCCGATTTTTTTTTTATTCATTAACATAAAATAGCATAAAATAACAACAAATTATAAACTTCAACTAATATAACATAAAGTTTTTAATAGATAAGCTAAACTAAATTACTTGGGTGGGCTAAATTAAACTATTTGGGGGGCTAATTATATATAGATATAATATATGGTATAAATTTTTAAATAATGAGAGTGGGCTGGAGCCCACCCTTGCCAAAGGGTGGCTCCGCCACTGCTCACAACGCAAGCTGAAATATTTTTTCATTATTAATTATCTATAATATAAAGTTATGCATAATAGAATGTGTATTAATATATAAATGGCTAACTATGCATATATGTATGATATAGAAAAGTATAAAGAAAATATATTTAATTTAATTAAATTCTCATCCGTTACTCATTTATGCAGTTACGTAGTCAATTGGTCGTACTCTATAAGTGTCTTGTCCAAAATATTGACTAACATTTATCACATGCAAGTATTACATACTAGTAATAGAAATGTATCCCATTAAGGCCATTGACTATAATAATAACCCCTATACTGATCTTACTGATCACCGGTCAAATACAAAAGCACCCCTATACTA